>CAIGRF010327137.1:2918-12918 GCA_903798235.1 Fraxinus ornus | reverse complement strand
AGCCATGATTGGCACTGGAGGGCCTCCTTTTGTTGCACTCAGGGCTGATATGGATGCTCTACCTATTCAGGTTTTACTTTTTCTTCCCCTGTTTATTCTTTATTAGCGTGCTTGGTAGGCTAGATTTTAACTGGATTAAGAAAAAAAAATTGAAATCTCGTTCGTTGGCTTGTTTAGTATGCTGGATTCGACAATAGTTGACAGGATTAAGAAAGAATTACGGTCGAAACAATATCCAAACATCCCCTTTTGTCCAGTTGGGTACACTGGATTTCAAGTGGATTGAACACGAATCCCAAAAAATGGAAGCTAAAATCTAGACCGTGATCGTAGATTTCTAATATTGTGCATCAAACTTGCAGTACTAGCTTGTTTGATATGCTAGATGCTAGATTTGATGGCACTGGACGGTTTTAAGGAAGAAAAACGCATCAAATAAGCCCCCTTTTACGTATTTAAGCACTTTTTGTATGCAGAGTGATTAAAGGGGGGACCATGCTTGGATAATGGACAATGTTCTTTTTTAACTTTGCCTAAGTTCTGTATTTCCCTTGTATGTCATTGTAGGAACTTGTTGAATGGGAGCACAAAAGTAAAAACGATGGTAAAATGCATGCGTGTGGACACGATGTTCATGTGGCCATGCTTATAGGTGCGGCGAAGATTTTGAAAGCACGCGAAAATCATTTACAGGTATGCCGAATAGTCCGTTCTAGTATACTTCGTATAAGTACATGCGATTTTTGATCTATAGTTTATAATTGATGTGTTTCTTCGTTACTCGATACTTTGAAAATCTTGAACTCTTTGATACATACAATTTCAACATTGCCGTGTGTGATACGTAACACAGTCGAGTTATGTCGAACATTTCAGCTTATTGTTAACACTTCAGTTAAGTTTATAATACTTTTAATATGGGGTATCACTTTGTGTGGACTACATGAGCCTAAGAAAAAGCAGAAAATTGGTTCATGGATTCTTAGTAGATGTAATAAAGGATTAAATCACGTGTACAAATTTTTTTTGCCAGTAGTTTTACCCCTACTCACATGTGTGGGGTCCACCTAAATAAAAAATGAAAAAAAAAACCCCACCCACCCCACCTGCATTGTGTGTATCTGGTTTTTTTATGTGAAACCATGCTTCTGTACATGAAGCATGATTTCTGTAATAAAACTTGAAGTGAAAGCATACCTGCTTTGCTATTTTAATGTATAGACATATTTTGGTGAAAAAAGGCCCCACATACTCTGCATATCAGCATGTTTCCTTGTCATAAAAGTATGTGGTTGTGACTTGACTCTATAGTGAAATGTCAAGTCGACCTTACCAAAATATGTGGTTATGACACAGTGAAATGTCTAGTCTATCTTATCAAACATATCATAAATTCAAATATTAGTCCTATCATGAATCCCATTTGGGTAAGCCAATATTCATCGATTATTACAAAATGCATCTTTTGGAAATCAAATATTCTATTTGTACAATACCGGTTCACAACGTTAGTTGACAACACTCTCACAGTGGCGAATCTCATTGTGTTTAAAAAAACAAAAAAATTATCATCCCACCCACCCCATGTATGAGAGGTTGTCAACCAACATCTCTCTTTGGAAATTGACAATCCTATTCCTACCTGAGTTAACAATAGGGGAACCTGTATTAATTTGTCTTGAAATTATAGCACGTTTGCCTACGTTTAAAAGTTTCATTTTAATAACCTTTTTGCCAAAAGTGTTTACTTTATCTGTTTGAAATTTCAGTACAAAAACTTATTTTTGTGAAAAGTAACTTCACTTCCTATAATAATTTAGAGGTGACATATATTAGTACTAACAGATAACCATAAAGATAAATGCAGTAAATGATGTTCTGCATTTTTTGAGTTTGGAAGAAAAGTTAAAAGCTTTTTTTTTTTTGATTATGACTGCTAACTACTTTCAAGGACCATAATTTTAATGTGCAGTGGTAACCATGAATTAGGTATTTATCTTTTCAGTGGGGACATTTTCAAAGGAACCCCTGTTAAGGAAAACCCTTAACGTAGGACTCGGGAAATGGGTGAATTGATTTGTCGTGAGGTGAAGATTGTTGTTCTCGAACTCTTCCATCTAATTGTATGGAGAGGATTGGTTTTCGAAAATAACGTGCGATTTTGATTCAAGTTACATGGTTGAACTAAATGTGACAATTGAGTGTATTTCTTGAGCTACTTATGGATAAAACGTAACGCTATATTTCGGGGCAATTTTAACTTAAATGGGAAGCAATATTTGCTTAAACCTTAAGAAATTTGATAGCACTTTATACCCATCATTCGGTAAGATGGGCATGTTTTATTTTTACACTAGGATAAAATGAAATGAGCAAGAAAGGTGGTTTTCTGGACCAGCCGTCCCACCACCAAAAATTGACAGTGGTAGTGGACCTTTTCAAAGACTGGCCTCTGAATTTACTTGTTCTCTATGAAACCTGAAGCACAATCTTTCTCAGTGTCAATAGCTGTTTTGAAGTTTCTGTTCATCCTTAGATAATATTACTTCATGTGACAGGGGACTGTGATACTACTTTTTCAGCCAGCCGAAGAAGCTGGAAATGGAGCAAAAAGGATGATAGGAGATGGTGCCCTTGAGGATGTCGAGGCTATATTTGCAGTGCATGTATCCCATCGGCTCCCTACTGGTGTCATTGGGTCGAGAACCGGTCCTTTACTTGCCGGTTGTGGCTTCTTCAGAGCTGTTATAACCGGTAAACGGGGCCAAGCAGCAAATCCCCACAAGTCGGTTGACCCTATCTTTGCAGCCTCAGCAGCCGTTATCAGCTTACAGGGTATCGTTTCTCGAGAAGCGAATCCCTTGGACTCTCAAGTGAGTATCCATCTGAATTATCCTTTTTACACATGACAACTCAAGGACATAAATTTAAATAAATAAGTTTGTATCACTCTAAAAAGCTTAAATTTTTAGATGAGGCTGTTCAACATTGTTACAGAAATCTGAATGATATTTGCATTTTGTTTGATTTCTCAGGTAGTCTCAGTAACTTTCTTCAACAGTGGAGATGATCTTGATGTTATACCAGATAGTGTCGAATTTGGTGGCACCTTAAGGGCATTTTCTAATGCGAGTTTCTACCAGCTTGTCAAAAGAATAGAAGAGGTTTGTCCAAGAACTAATCCGAGCTTGAAAAAAGTTGTTAGTTGTTAGCTGTCGCGTTCAGTCCAGCATACCGAGTAATACCATAATGTGACTATATTCTGTCGATTGTTCTAATGAAACGCTTCCAACGTCTCAAACAGGTAATTGTAAACCAAGCTCGGGTTTTCAAATGTTCGGCTACAGTTGACTTTTTTAAGGATGCTGACACAATTTACCCGCCAATGGTGAACGATGACCACCTGTACGAACATGTGAAGAAGGTCTCCACTGATTTGACAGGACCCAAAAAATTCCAAGTCGTTCAGCCAGTAATGGGGAGCGAGGACTTCTCATTCTACTCTGAGGTGATCCCTGCAGCTTTCTACTACATTGGCATTATGAACGAGACTCTAGGCTCAATACACTCGGCACATTCGCCGCATTTCATGATAGACGAAAATGTCCTCCCAATAGGCGCAGCAACTCACGCTGCCATAGCCGAGAGATATCTCAACGACCAAGTTTCATGATGGAAACTAACTTAATTTTGGTGTTTGTGGAACGTTGTACATAACAATTATCCTACTTTTACCTAGGTATGTACAGAAGAAAGTACGTTTTCCTCGCTATTTATGTAGATACAAGTCCATAAAGCTTATTTCGCCCCCGTTTGACCCAATTATTTTAAAATTTATTTTTTCAAACTTATTTTCAATCATACATCTTGTGGGATTCACAACTTTTATCAATTTTTTTTTATAATCTACCAAAAATATGAATTTTAGCCAAATCAAACAATGGCTTCATGCATGAATATGAATTCATACTTTTAACGTGAAACTCAAGTCCTGCCAATAAGATTTTTACTCGTGTATGATCATCGAACACATTAGTCGAATCACAAATTTTCGAAAAATTGATCTTTTTTACCGACATATTTTCTATCCAAATCAACTCTAACAATCTAGCTATGAACTAAACGAAGTGGTGAAAAACATCACCCAGTGAAACCCAAATTTGTCAGTAGAAAATTCACTTTTAATCTAATCCAAACGTGATCTAAGGTTGTATCATTGAAAAAAAAAAGGTAAGAAGAATTCAAAAGAAGTTGAAAAGGGGGAAAAAATCATCAATCAACAATCATCCATCGTCAAAATATTAACAACATCAAATCTCTGTTGATTTGTCAGTTCAGGAAACTTAACTAAAAATTTAATAAGTAAATTCCCTCTCTTGCCTGATTCTTTCTGCATTGCCATGCCTTGTCCTTGTAAAATCTTTTCATAACCAGGATGAATTATCTCATCAATTGTCAAGTTCATTTCTTGTCCTCCTAATAAAGGGACTGAAATATTGCAACCTGTTAGAGCTTCTACTAATGGAATCTCTACCGTTAACTGTAAATCATCTCCTTCTCTGATGAACAAGGGATGTCGTTTTTCTGCGACGATAAAGATTACGTCTGCAGGGTAAGTGCCCGGTGTCTCATTCCCCATGCCCTCGAATGTTATTCGTGTTCCTTTCGTCCATCCTGGCTTCACTTTCATTGTTAGCACTTCATCTTCTTCTATAATTTGCCTGGCAAAATGGAAAGAATGTCTTGAGAGAGTTTGATTTCCGGTTTGTGAAAGATTGTACTAAAGAAGAATAAAGGGTATTTTCTGAATGAATAGTACAATATACAAGACTAACTTCTTTTTACAACGTCTCGTCCAATTCTCATCACCAAACATGTCATTAGGGTTGCATATAGGTCGAGTTCATTTTTTTCATTAAAATTCTAAAACGCACAATTTCATAAATGTTTCAACCACCTCAGCTAAAAGAAGAGGGTTTTTAGACAAGGCAGTTCAACGTAGTATCATACTGAAGTTCTTAGTTTAGGCCATACCACCATGAAAATTATATAACATCGTGGTGATAAGTTGAAGACATAATTCAAAGATTAGAATTGTTACTTAAGTTTTTAGATTAGATGGTTCAAACAATGAAATTACCCATCGTCTGTGATTGCATCTCTTATGATCTTGATCTTCTTGATGCTTCCGAAACACAACTCCTCGAGCGTGCATTCAAGTTGTTGCTCAATTGAGGGGGGTTTAATCAGCCCACTGGAGTTGGAATACATGATGGGAGTTGAGCCCTTCTTGCTACTTGCCATTCTCGAAAGTGAGGCCGCTGCCGATGCCCCATCCACGCTATTCCTACGAGTCATAATTTTCGAGAGCGAGGGTGTGGCCGCTGTCCGACTTCTGCTGGCACTTCTCGATAGCGAGACCTCATCGACGCTGCTCTTACCGCTCATGGTTTTCGACAGGGAGGGTGCGGCTGCCGCCTGATTTCTGCTGGCGCTTCTTGACTGTGACGAGGAGCTTTTCAAGTGTTTATTTGAAGCTTTGTGCTTGAATAAACTTTTTGGAGATCCATGGGGCTTCAGTCTTGAATCTTGCATGGCTTCTTTATCTGTAGAATTCTGCAAATATAATGGATGAAAATTACAGACTGAATCATTAATTAGAGTTTCTATCATAGTAAAACTTATCATAAAATATGTAAATAAGACATAGCAGCCAGTATGGTTCAAATAAAACTCTATTAGTCACATTGTGGTCCAAATAAGACTCTATTAGTCCAATCAAAACTCGACTCGACTTGACTCTATCATACGTTACCTCGTTGAAGCATATAGATTTCTTTCAACCATATTTATGGTATCGTGTTTCATATGTTCTTGTATATGCATGTCTTTGTTACTTTTCTCGAAATAAAATTAAATATTTTCTGCTTTATAGAAACACATATGAAGGAAATATCCATATAGCTATTTACAAAGGATAAATTATTCAAGATTTCAAAATGATATTAAAATTTAAACCCTAGATTGCAATTGGATGGGAATTTACCTTGAAATCTTCCTCAATGGATTTTGACTTTTTCCCATCAATTTCTGCTTTTTTTGGAGACCCATTATTCTTATCTTGGTAGCAACTCGATACAAATGATTTGCATGCTCTACAGACATTTCCAAATCCTAGAAAATGGTGAAAATCTTGGGCATTTGACCTTGAATGTTCTGCCATGAAAAATATCAAGAGTTCTAGAGAGAGAAAGGGCGATGTATAGAGAGAGAAAGGGATTAATTAAGAAAATGAATGGTTATCCAAGCATAGAGCGTTTTATGAGGCCCTCTGTTTGCAACATCGGTTAATTAAGAAAAAACAATCTGCACTCTATTTGTTCGTTAAGAAAGAAAATTTGTCTCTAGTAATATCTAGACATTTCTAAAACTGCAACATGTTTGTATCTGATCGAATATCTTTTTGTCTACAAATTTTATACGATTTGCAATTTACTATGGGAACAATATTTATCTAAGATATTTAAAAGATACAATTTTAAAATTAGGAAATCTATTTTAAAATTTCAAAAATCAGGTCATAATTATTTTTAGTGAATTAATTAGTTAATAAAAAAATACTTTATTAATTAAATATATTAAGATCACAATATTATAAAGCATATGGTGTTGGTCACAATCACAGAATGTTACAGTCACAAATTAAAAAAAAATTATAGGTTACAACTTATTTATCATTCACAAATTATTAATTAATTGATCACATATTATTTTCTCGTTCGAAAATCACATGTTTTACAGGTTACAAGTTATTTCACGATCACAAAAATCAAATTAATTGGTAACAATTTAACAAATTGTGAGTCACGATTACAACTTTAGTCGCAAATCTCATATATTTTTAGTCACATATTATTTATTAATCATAAATTATCTATTTTACCATTCACAAGCTAATCAATTTATTGGTCACAATTATCCAAATAATTGGCACAAACACTTTTCATCCCGCCTCATCCAACCCCCAATCCACCACCGGAACCATCTGAACATCACACCACCACCATCACCACCATCTCCTCCTACTAGTCCACCACACCTCCTACTCCTCCCCCCAAGTCCACCTTCCAATCCATCGCCAAACTTACTTCCCAATCCACCGAACCAGGAGCGAATTCAAAAATTCGAATGAGTTGGGGTGGGTCGTTGACCATTGATGGTAGCAATAGCAATATTATTTATTAATATTTTAATTTAATAATGTTAAAAAATTCAATCAATTTAAACGTAAAAGTCATACACATAAAATCTAATCCAATACAATCCAAAAAAATAAGATTTTTTTTAAAAAATTATACACGTATGATCAAATTTCAAGTTTTTACGAACTTAAACGAGACAAGATAAAGTTCATACATAAATCATGATTAAACGGTAAATACAAGTTCTGAACTTAGCGAAGCTAATGCAAATCTTTTATAATAATGATTTTTAGAACTATTTTTGAAAAAAGAAATTTTTTTTTTTAACTCTTAAAAGAATAAAGAGCACTACTTAGATTGTCCAAAATTAAATTTTACAGAATAAATTGATAAAACATAACAATAAAAGTATTTAAGAATCATATTTATCATATCTGACTCGATCGTTAATTGGATAAATTATCAGGTCAGCGATTCAACCACTAAGTCATTGCAAGGTCGAATTTCAATTAAAAATAATAATTTTGAGTCTGTTACTTTAATAAAATTGAATATATATTTTCTTGTCAAATTTATTACTAACTGTCTTCAATTGTCATAATGGTCAAATTTTTCACTATCATGTAGTGAGTGTAGGTTTGAATCTTATTTATTGCAAATGAGATATAAAATTTTACTTTTAGCCAATTTTGTAGCTAAAAATTTAAAACAAGAATTGGAGGTTCCTGGAATCGAACCCTATGCCTTTCGTATGCAAAGTTAGCGCTCTACTATAGGAGCTACACAACCAATTGTTCAACTTTTGTACATTTATAAATATTTAACATCATTTGTCAAAGCTTTATAATCATTTCTTTTCGGCGGATCCAGCACAAGCGGCAGCGCCGACTTGTCCAATGTTGAATTCCCCCCGACAGCCACCATATGCTCCTCCACCTAGTCCACCCCACCTCTACCTCTAAGATCGCCTAACTGCACAAATAATTGGTAACTAATTGCGTTGTTAAATGCAACGGTGCGCTCCACAGTTAGCGTCGATGCATTGTTGTGCACGACGAGTGCTTGTGTGTGGCATGGTGCGCAGCAATGGGACGACGCTCACAGAGGTGCATGCAGCGCCGCAAAGCCGCCATTAGAGCGAGAAGAGGATTGAGAGAAAGAGAGAGATGACTGAGGAAAAAAATTAAGATTTGGGTGTGAAATCGGGGTGGAGTGCGTAGGGCGGGGTACTTAGGGGTTGTCTGGGATAGATTATAATTGGAGTAAAACTGGTTTTTTGATCGTTGAAGCCCAGCAATAGCAAGAATTCAAAGATTTTGGCTGAGACTTTTGTGAGAAACAATCAAAAATAACGGTGCAAAAATCAATTGTGAGAGGAAGGAAAATCCCTCCCAGACATGGGCTTAGATTAATTCAATTTTATAATCTTATTGGTATTACTAAAAAATTGAATTAAAATCATGGTGGGTGTAGTTTTCACATTTACTATTCACTTAATTCAATTTTCAATTAAAAAATCATATGCAGGTGTAATTTTCACATGTGGAAATTATACCTAACCAAATTTTTTAAGTTTCAACTTCAAAATTCAGATTTTAAGTATTTTTATACAAAGATCAATGATAATATAATTTTTAAATATTAATAATATATTATAAAATTAATTAATATACACTCAATTTAAAATCTACAAACTCATCCTATCTCACAACCCAACCCAACCCAGCCAACCTCACCCCAAACCTTAGATCTTTGTCCCCCCTTTCTCGTCATTTCCTCCCTCAACTATGTCTTCTTTAGCAACCCACAATTTTCGACGACATGGCACCTCGGCGTTGAGGCACTGCATCGGAGGCGTAGCCGTTGCATTTCGCAACTACAACGTCGACGCCTCTATGCGCGAATTCGTGATTTCGCCTAGCACACCAAATCGCAGCGATTCGTGGTTTTGACCGACTTTGTGCGACGGGAATTACATCACCATTGCTACTTTTGCGGCATGGCAACCAGTGACGGAGGCTTCGAGGCTACCGTTCTTGCTTTACCATGTTGGTTCTTCTATGTTTTACGACGATTTCGGTGGTGGTTTTCTATTGTGCAAGCGATGTCAGTGTGGGGGTGGCGGCGGCGACGAGTTTGTGGATTTTTTGGGTATGGATGGTGCTGTGGTGTGCTATAGATGAAGAAGAGGAGATGGTTAGGCGTTGTTGGTTGTGGTGTGTTGTGTTGTGTGTACGACGGTGGTGTGGTGGTTTTGCAAGTACTGTGGTGATACGGTGAGGTAGCGTTGGTTTTTAGGTGGCGGAAATGGTGGATCTTGGTGATAGTGGTGGTGTTGAAATGTTGGTGGCGATCGGTCTCTCGAGGTGGTGGTAGATTGGTGTGATGCCGTGGTAGTGTTTTTTGTGATGTGTTGCTGTCGCGGGGTGGTGTCGCGAGGTGGTGGTGTTGTTGTTACGAGGTGGTGGTTTTGGCAGTGGTGTTGGATGGAGGGTGCGGTGATGGTCACAAGTATTGGTTGTGGTCACAAATTATTTGGTTGATTGTGACTATGAATTGGTTAATCTGTGATCAATGAAAAAGATAAATTGTGACAAAAAAATGTATGACCTAAAAAGCTGTTAATTTGCGATTGATAATTTGACAATTTGTGACTTTCCATTAAGTTGTGACTTATAATATTTGTGATTTGTGACATAAATAAATTGTGATGTTTCAATTTTTGATTTGTGACCTATGAAATTTTTGAATTGTGACCGTAAAATAATTTGTGACATATAAAATTTGTGATTTGTGAC
>CAIGRF010327135.1:0-18571 GCA_903798235.1 Fraxinus ornus | reverse complement strand
AATAATAGATTGATAGAAAATGTACGGTTGAAAAAGAATGAAAAGTTATTGATGTGATGAAAAATATTATTTTATTGCAAAATATGTGATTGAAAATGAGAAGAATAATAAGAATGAAAATTTTAATGTGTACCAAACAGGGGCTTAGTGTAGATTAAAATTAATTTTTAGTATATTTTGATAAAATTTAATAAAATATATGGTTGAAAAATTGTGCATCTAATAAAATATATCGTTAAAATTAATTATTGAATTTGACTTAAGATTTTAATCTATATCAAATAAGGGCTTAATTAAACTATTTTAAATCCATATATTTCATAATTCTCACATGTGTGAATCTCCATCATTCATTTACTCCAATTTATAACACATTGCCAAACATAGCACTGGATAAAGAACGATATATTAAGGGCTTGTTTGAGCCCCATTTTTTTAGTAGAATGCATTTTGAAATGGTAAATTGACGGAGAATGTGTGATTAAAAATGAAGAAAAAGTTTTTAGGTTGCGTGTAACATTTTTTTATCGAAAAATGTATGATTGAAAAGAAGATAGAAAAATATATTTGAAAGAATGGAGATCAAACAAACTCTAAATGATAATGACACATGTCCTTTGTCAAATTTAATTTTTAGGAAAAAGATAAATGTTCAGGCTGGTAGAGCACCACATGGGCTCTGACCATGTAGCATTGTTCTAATTTTTATTTTTTTCGTCTTACTCTTTAATTTTAACTTAATTTTTTTTTATCTAAATGTTATTTGGGCATGAATTTTCGGGCACGAAACTTAGGTTGAGTACGGCTTATCTCCATTACAAATTTATATGTTTATTCAAGGCAAGCAACAATGGAAAAATTGATAAATGAAAGTTACAGAAAAAACATGTTCACATAAAAGTACAAGAAAACCCCTATTGGCCTGGGAAAGGTTGAATTTGGGTGGTCATAGCCGTGTAGACCATAACAAAATCACACTGCAGCAACTATTATTCTGCTGATTTTCAAGTACTAAAGAAAAAAGTCATCACCTCTTCCATCCTCTTTCTATATCTATATCTGATGTTCATCTTCTTCTCGTCAAAATTAATGGCGACCTAACAGAACACATAAAATTTCTCAAAAAAAAATCCCAGTTCATGGAAATAAAGAAACCTTAATCCATGTTGTACTATTCGTATTTGTGTAAATATATGTATAAATATTCACTTCTTTTACAGGTGATAATGAACAGAGATACTCTGAAGCGGGTTCCTCCACAATAGAATCACCATCAGATTCTACACCAACAGCACTAGCTGCGTCTAATTTTAGACCAAACAAATAAAAAAAACTAGATGCGAAATCTGACCCAACAAAACTTGTATAGAACAGCAAGCAAATACGGCAAAGAACCAAAGGAAACATGATTGAACCGCCCGTAGAAGACCTTCAGATTTGGCAGGAGAAATTTCGATTGTGATTTTGTGAGAGATGAAAGTATTAACCGAGAGGAAGAGAGGGGGGAAGAGAGAGGATAAGTGTGAGAAATTCTCATTTCCCGTGTTTTGTGTTTTGGCTTTAGTTTTTACAAAACTGGCTTTTGGCCATTTTGTTTTTTTAGTGTAATTTTTATTTTATTCTTATTTTCAAAAACACGTTTTCAATAACATGAAAGAGAATGCGTTTTCACTGTTTCGAAAAATTAAAAACAGAAAACGATTTGAAAACGGCAAATAGAACATGTCCGTAGTTTTCTAGTAATGATTCGACTTGGTGCCTAGACCGTTAATTTACGTATTGTCTGTTATCGATGAGCTTACATCGATCTTACTCATCACGAATTTTTATCGCATTCTCCGAGATTCGAATCCAAGAGATTTACTTTATTAGAGATTTAAGTTAAATCCTAATATCAATTGAGTTCGAATCCTGAGAGACACGATAGAAAGTTGTGAAAGAGTAAGATGATAGATGTCCTCCCAAAATGAATAATATGTATGATATAACAGTTTGGACACGATGCTCGAAATGTTACATATACTACGTACATCTGTCTTGGATTTAGGTGGAAGGTGGAAAATCTTATTTACCATTGGTGTAGTTAGCCTATAACAACACCCTTCGGGCAACCGTTAGGGATGACACCTTATGAAGCCCTTTATGGATATATAGATCTTTGATTCATTAGGACAAATTTGCAGAAAAGAGAGTTTTGGGTCTAAAAATTGTTGAATGAACTATTTAGGCTATTGATAAGATAAGAACTAAAATAAAGACAACATACAATTGACACAAGATTTAAGCCGATCATATATGGAAGGATTTGGAAATCAAAGTTGGCGACAAAGAAGAAGAAATCATCATTTCTCATTTACAATTCCACGTTTGATAATTTTTAAAGTTTACTTCGTTTTTAAATGTTAATGGAGGTACAGCCAAGATATCATCCAAAAGGACATAAAAGATCTCAAAGTCCTCTTGTTCATGTTGTAGCTTTTGTGTTTAACCTGGGTAATGCCTTGTAACTGAACTTTGGATTTGGGTTTCATTGAAAATTACTTACTTTAAAGAGATTGCTTGCGCAACCTTGTGCAGAATTTTGTACCGTTTTCGAATTGTACTCATGGGCAAAAATTCGACAACCGGGCTGAAAGTTATGCTCGTTTTCATCAACGCTGCTCGTTTGCTGCTTGAACCGAGTCGATCCATTTGGTTTCTTCTTCCGAGCCCAACATGAAACTTGTACTTTGACATATTTTCTTCAACCCCATGTGCCCCGTTTTCTGAGCATTGTAAGGCTTTTATTAACTCATTGAAGACTCGAACTTATCGTTAACCACTCTCCGTCAATCATCAAATTCCATGTAGCTTTCAGGCTATCCCAGATCATATCACGCCTTGTGAAGCCCTCTATGGCAGGATATATAGATCTTCGATTCATTAGGACAAATTCTAAGAAAAGAGAGTTATGGGTCTAAAAATTGTTGAATGGACAGTTTAGGTTATTGATAAAATAAGAGCCAAAATAAAGATGACATGATTGACACAAGAGTTACACCGATATAGATAGAAGGATTTAGAAATCAAAGTTGGCGACAAAGTTTTTCTGAATGTAGTATTTGTTGCTCATATAAATAATCGTAAAATAAATACTCTACGTGGCGAACGGACGAGCTCACATTTGGCATAGCAGTGCGAGCGACCCAATCTGATGCAAACTCGGCCTAAAAGCAGGTTGACTGATCCCCTTCTAGCAGAGGCCCTTAATACGACCTCATCCCTAGCGAGGCGAACAACCAACCAACAGGAGATCCTATGAAATGATTGACAAGACAACACACTGTCAACACCACCTATGCATACCTATACAGTCAAATCTTTAGTCTATAAGTTGAGATATGGGGATCTCAGCATTAAATGGCCTGATTGATTGATATTAATAGGACCAATTGTCTAGTGGAATCACGTGCCTTACCATCCGACGGATCTCATTCACCTTGCATTGGGTATAAAAACCCACACTTATTATAGGAGGGGGCTAATGCAAGTTTACGCATTAAAAGTAAACCTCGATTCTCCCTACTATATTCAACAGTCGACCCCCTTCTTATATACCAAACAATTATAACAGCAACTTATTAAACATTTTGGATCATTCACTTCACCGATTCATCTGAAAAATGGTGACTTGAGTCTTAAACGTATTGAGATCTAAGCTTACGTGAATACTCGTTTCTACTTATTTGTTGGCCACGTAATCGGGCCATTTTTTGGGGTCAACAGCATTGAATTAGGGCATGCTTCCTTTTGTCAAGAAATTAAAGTTGAAACTTCAGTTCATCGAACCATTGGAAATACTCGAGATGATTGAAAGCATAGCGTATCATCTTGCTATTACCACCCTAGCCCTCAGTGGTGCATAATGTGTTTCAAGTGTATAAAAAGCATGTGCGGAATCCAAAATACATGATGAACTGTCAATCATCGAAAATGCAGAACCACTTATCCTATGATGATTCTCCCAATAGGAATTTTGCACACGAAGGTTCATATGTTAAGAAATAGGAAAATACCCTTGGTGAAAGTTTAGTGGCGGAATCATGGAATGGAAGAGACAACATGGGAGAAAGAAGAAATTAACATTTCTCATTTCCACGTTTGATAATTTTTAAAGTTTACTTCATTTTTAAATGTTAATGGAGGTACAACCAAGATATCATCCAAAAGGACATAGAAGATTTCAAAGTCCTCTTGTTCATGTTGTAGCTTTTGTGTTTAACCTGGGTAATGCCTTGTAACTGAACTTTGGATTTGGGTTTCATTGAAAATTACTTACTTTAAAGACCTTGCTCGACCTTAATGGTATATTTGGCAAAAATGATACAATAATATGGGACAATTTTAAAAAGAATAAAAAATCAAATCTTGACGATTTTGCCGTTAGTCCCATTAATATTGGACACAATATACTATAAGCGTAAAATAACACACATGTTTTACTAACTAAGATGATAATCATCTCGTACGTTATTCTTATTCTCACCCTCACGACATTTACTGCACATATTTTCTTTCTACACAAGAAATGATGGGGGCATTAATTTCCACCTTTGTGATTATGTACTTTTTGGTAAGCACATAATATTCTTCATAAAATTTCTAAAATTAAGAAAATAAACATAAATCCCACATTTGTAAATTGGTTTTGTGTATAAATATATTGTCCAAAAACCTTTGATAGGGTAGCAAACTAACCATGAAACTTAAAATGTCCTACAAACCACCTTCTTCAACAACAAAAGCCTTCAATATTTTTCTCATCTTATTCTCTCTAACCCTCATTTTTCTCACCATAATATACCATGAAAAACTTCAAGAGACTTGTATTACTAGACTCCAAATCGAATCTCAACAAATGACCTTTCCTCAACATATCGCAAAGCCTAGATGGTACGAATTTGTGGCAAGAAAATTAAATAACCAAAGGATGAAAATCGGGCTAGTTCATACAAACGACGCTTTCAATGAAAGCAAGATATACGGAGATGCAGAGATGGTAGACGTACGTTTTAAACGCATTGCAAAGAATGTACAATGGAGTGACTTGTTTCCACTTTGGATTGAAGAAGGTTTACCATGGGATTCACAACCTTGCCCTGAAATCCCAATGCCAAGGTTTGACGAATACCAAGATTTAGACGTGATTGTTGCTAGGGATCCATGTGGATCAGGAGTGGAGAACAGAACTTTTGAGGATGTTTTTAGGTTACAAATTAACCTAGTTGTTGCTGACCTTTTGGTGAGAAATGGCTTAAAGAATCTTGAAAGTGATCGACCAGTTTATGTTGTGTTCATTGGCAGTTGCAGTCCAATGAGGGAATTGTTCAGATGTGATGATCTATTGTGGCATGAAGAAAACTTTTGGATTTACCAGCCTGATTTGAGAAGGTTGAAACAAAAACTGCTCATGCCTGTGGGATCATGCCAGCTTGCCCCTCCATTTGCTCAACCAGGTATTCATGTTTTTATTTTAATTTCACTGATTTGGATAACCTTAAAATAATTCAAACTTATTTCTAAGTAATTTCTCGAGAATGGGATGAGTTACTTTCAAAATAATTCTTAATTTGTTTTTTCATGTGTGCGCGCGCGCTTTAACCAACAAATAAGACTATTTACTTCTTACCGAGTAAACTTTTTAAGCTTAGCCAAATATGCATAATTGATTTTTCTCTCTCATTGTAACGAAGTTTTCTGGTTGATGAAATGGTAAATTATTGATAAATCCACATAATTAAATTTCCCATATTATATACTTAGGGTCGAATTAATACCATATCACTTATACCCTTCTGGATTTAAGTCATATATAAAAAATAAAATAAAAAATACTGATTTTCTGTTTTCTATAAAGCTTAATTTTGTTACTTATAAGTAAAAATTTTGATCTTAGCCAAACCGCAATAAGTATTCATTGAATTTCTTACTGATGAAATGGTAAATTTATTGATAAATGCAGAAAATACCATTTCCCACATGATATGTTAAGAATTAAGAGTAAAGATACTTTTCTAATTTTGTATGTACATTATTTTTTCTGTGATTGCTAAAAGGTTTTTTTTTTCTTTCCTTTTGATTCATGAAATTATAAAAATTCATGATAAATGCAGAACCTGCCATTTCCCACACGATATGTTTAGGGTGTGAATTGACCTTTTTTTAATTTATAGTATAATTAATTACTGCTCGAATTAATAGTAAAGATGCTTTTCTACGTTTGGTCGATATGAATTAGGATACAACTCAGTAAAACGAAGAATCAAATTATCGCTTTATATTCTTTTTGTAACTTTTGTTTCCTAACGCTTGATATCCGTTAGTCTTTCTATATAGTTGACATCAAACTTTCCGAAAGTATTATTTTTACAAATGCATCGAAACTTTTTGCAGGCTCAATCGATCAAAAGAGCATTATCAACAAGCCAAAGGAAGCTTATGTTACTGTAATCCATTCATCAGAAGACTATGTTTGTGGTGCAATAGCTTTGGCACAAAGCATAATCCAATCCAACTCAACCAGAGATCTAGTCCTACTAGCGGATAACTCAGTATCTGCGAAATCCCTTAAAGGGCTAAAAGCAGCCGGATGGAAAATCAAGCACATTGAACGAATTCGAAGCCCTCATGCCCAACGAGAGGCATATAACGAGTGGAATTACAGTAAGCTTCGAATATGGCAACTTACGGAGTATGAGAAAGTTCTATTTATAGACGCGGATCTTACTATTACAAGAAATATAGATGGATTCTTCGTGTACCCGCAATTATCAGCTGTTTGGAATAGTAGACACATATTCAATTCTGGAGTGATGCTGATTGAGCCATCAACGTGTACATTCGAAACCTTAATGGAGCACAGGTTTAAAGTAAATTCATACAATGGGGGTGATCAAGGGTTTCTTAATGAAATGTTCGTATGGTGGCATAGATGGCCTATAAAGCTAAACTTTCTTAAGGATTTCGTTCTTATTCCAGATTTGGTTCATGAAATTCCTAAAGACATTTATGCTCTACATTACTTGGGATTGAAGCCATGGATGTGCTATCAAGACTATGACTGTAACTGGGATTTCGAGGAATATAGACGACATGCTAGCGATTCAGCACATTGGAGTTGGTGGAAAGTTTACCAGGCCATGCCTAAGGAGTTAAGATCTTATTGCGCATTGAGTCGAGAAATGGAATCTAGGCTGCGTTATGCAAGGAGAGTGGCTAGGAATAACAGTTATCCTGATGAGCACTGGAAAATCAAGGTGCAAGATCCTAGAACACATTTCTTATCATGATCCTTCCCATATGTGTTAACAATTTAGATGCTGATTCCATGTCATTTTCGTGTTTATTTATTGTTTCTCCTTTTTTCTATTGTAATTTTGCTAAACAAATTGATAATGTTTTGAGAATTTTTCCATATTCGTATCCTGTGTAAAATATAGAACTATACTCCCGATGGAGTCTTTGATTTTCTAAACAAAAAGACAAGTATCGGGACAATAAGGAAAATGTATTTTTCAATTAAAAAAAAAAATAGGGTTCAAACGTGCTCTAAATAAAAAATGATAATAAAAAAGCAATCTCTGAAAGCTCGTGAGAATCATAAAAGAAATTTTTGACAAATCCAGCAAGTTATAGAAACGAAAAGAATAAAACAGTCCTCAAATTTTAGCAATATATTCTAAAATGAATTCATTCCGTTCGTTTTTTTTTTTCATTTTTTTGGCGTATAGCTCTTTTTGTTTGTTTCTTTCTTTAATCAAACCTCACATAGGTACATTATTTATTGATACTCGAGAAAAATATGTGTACATTATGACACCCCCTAAGTACATATGACTATGTATATAGCATTACCCTAAATATTATTCATGTACAATTCATCTAAATATATTTATTTAGACAAATGATACCACTTATAAAAAAATATATGTAAATTTATATGATTAATATTTAAATTAAGTCGAAAGAGCTCCGTATAACATATCAGTTTATATTAACATATCATTTTATATTATTATAGTTTACTTTCGAGGATATCAATTATCGTAGAAAATTTGAGCCTTTTCTTCACAAAGGTATTTTAGTAAAATAATTGAGATACCAAAATTATTAGGTTCCTCAATGGTAATATTAATTTACAACTCATACCATTTGTTGTGTAGAAGGCCTCAGATGGACGATGACAAGAACTTCACCAATGAGAGAGTACAAAAGAGTACTATGCACTCAATCCCAAACCCTCCACAAAATATATACAAAGAGAATATAACGAGCACAGATTATGATACCAAAATCTTACAAATAGGGATGGATCCAAATAACAAATGAGGACTCCTATTTCTAGGAGAAGTAGTGACTAAGCCTCCGTTTGGTAGAGGTTAAAATAAGATTTTTAGTTGATTTTGATAAAAGTTGATGAAATATGTGGTTGAAAAGTTGTGGGTCCCATGAAATGTGTGGTTAAAATTAATCGTTGACTTTGATTTGAGATTTTAATTAAATTTTAATCCAAACCAAAATGGCTTAACTCTCTCTTTAGTAAAGAACTTTGACTTTCTACGATGGTTATTATCAAAGTGGTTGTAGAGTGAGGTTCTAGGACTCATTAATTGTCATGGATTTCATCTAATGCCCCGTTTGGTACGGATTAAAATTCAATTAAAATTGAAAATATGGCCGTTATTGAGCCCCACTTATCTAATAAAAGTCAACAATAACGACTAGTTTTTCAATTTTAATCCGATTTTAATCCCTATCAAACGAGCCCTAAATATGGTATTTAACTGGTTCTAAATGCCTTAATTCTCATCATGTTTATTATATGACTTGTCTCTATTTGGTTATACTACATGAACAATGCTTTTTTTCATTGTCATATCACATTTGTCGGTGTTGTTCATACTAATTTCTCTAATCATGTCTCCAAGTTGAAGAAGGCTCTACGCGACCTTAAAAAAGGAAAAAGCACCTCAAGCATATGATGGTTCGAGTTGAAATTTTATTATTCATCTCGACTCTTTTGTGGCTCAACTTTTTTCTTCTTTTTAGTTAAAACACCGTTCAATAAACTCTCCTAGTTTATACACAAACTGAAAACTATTCACCAGTGCGCGATAAATCGGCCTCATGGTTTCTTAAATGTACATTATGGTCTTCATCTTCCTCACTCACCTTGCTTATATTAGTGAGTTTAACTTATCAACTAAATCTATAAAGTTATAAACTGGGCAAATAAATTTCAGTATTTCCACAATTCTCTCATCTCTATTTTGCTTATATTAGTGAGTTATGCCATCTTAAACAATAAATGTTAAATGTTGAAAATGACTTGTATTTATAATGTCTGTACAACAAAGTTTAGAAATAAAGGGATTTACAGCAGAAAAAAATTCCAAGTAAAATGGCTGCTTATCACAACTACCTACCAGCCAAGTATGGCACTGCAATATGACTACAAGCATTGGCATTTGGCAGTCTTCAGTAGAAGGACTATCTATCAACAACAGGACACAAAGAAAGCAAATAAGCATGCTATGATCCTTAAGGCTGATGTTATTTCAAGTGGACAATATCGACTTTCTGCTATTTTCCTTGCTGCCTCTCAATGCGAGTGGACTCCATACCAATTGTTTCTTTTGTAGGGCTACAACTGTTGGATGCTTGGGCTTCCATGAACCTGCCTGTGAAGGAGGACTTCCCCAAAATTTATTACTTCCAGGGCAAACTGGTGTTGCTTCCACCGTATAACTCGATGTTAGCCTCAACTGTTTCTGTTGTAATGCTACAACTGTTGGATGCTTGGGCTTCCATGAACCTGCCTGTGAAGGAGGATGATGACTCCTAAATTTACTACTTCTAGGGACGACTGGTGTTGCTTCCACCGTATAACTTGATGTTTGCTTCAGTTGCAGTGGAGTAGACATTCTCAACTTAGTATGCCATACTCTTTGAGGATCCCAGACCAATGATTGTCGTCCCATACCACGGTTTTTGCTTAATGGAGCAGTAGACCCTTGTAGTGGAGTTATCTTTGAATTAGACTCAAGGAGAAGGGTTGCAATGGAAGCCCTTCTTTTCGGCTGAAAAGCCTGACTTGTTGCTGAAGAAGGTCTTAAAGCAATGGACCCTCGTCTTGGTACAAAAATTGCATTTGCCTTGTTTCCTAGAATTGACATTCTTGATGTATTTTCTTTGTCCTTATCCACAACTCTGAGATTAGACTGGCCCATCTTTTTGGGAGGAAAAGGAGACCGCATGGGCATAAAATTTGTAATTCTTCGAAGTGGCAACCTCAATTTTGTAGGAGCTAAAGGAGGCTTTTTCTCCATTGCGGACTTCTCTTCTTGGTTTACAAATGGTAATGCTGAGGACTGAGTAGAAACAGAGGCCAAAGATCTACATTCTCGTTTTAGTCTTGTTTTTTGTTCGTCTTCTAATTGATTCTCAAGATCATGAATCTGTTGGACATTTGAATTGTACGAGGATAAACTCCATAAACTAGGGTAATTTGAACTATGGTGGTGGTCAAATTCAGTCTGCCGACTATTTACTAGAAAAATTTGAGAGTGGGTATTAGTTGTACCTTTTCTTGAAGACTCCTGCACGTGAGCTCTCTGGTAGCAAGCCTTAATTGCAAAGACTTCAAACTGTCCTGCAACTTTTTCATTTCCTTCTCTTCATGCTTTGCTTTTTCTGCCTGTTTATTCAAAAATTAAAAAAAAACAGTTATTATTAATAATAATATACAGACTATTCTTGTGGTAGGTTGCTGCTTCATACCAGCTGCTTGTACTTGAGAATCTCAGCATGATCTGTCTGTTTGCGAGCAGGCCCATGCTCAACTCCTCGTACACGACTTGCAAAATTCAATGAGCAAAGGGTTTCTCCTAAGTCAGCCAAATTTGGGCTGATCTGGACAAACATCAGTGTCTTGCAATCTCCTCCTGCATTTGTAGTTGAACTAGAATTATTTATATGGAGCTATGAAACTCTAAAGAAAAACTTATGATCTACTATATATCGTAGTTAAATAGCCATACAATTCAAGAGCTATTGCCTTCTCAATGTGATTAACACATCATTAAGAAGGAAATTTCATATTCCCTACAGTTATAAAATTTAAGTAGCTCACCTAGAGAACTCTGCAGGATATGGGTGAGTTTCGAGTTCCTGTTCGTCCACAAAAAAAATAAAAAATAAATAAGAAAAAACCAAATGATTACAAAATAGTAATGTAATAGTACATATACACAGACACAACACAGGTAGAGGAGGGGAAGAGCAAAGTGCCTGAATGGAATGTGAGATGCTTTGGATGCAAGAGCAGAGATAACATCCCCTAATGCCGACAATGATTTATTGATAAACTGAGATTCCTTTAACCTTTCCCCTTCAACTTCAATCCTTCCTACACGCTCACTTCCTGCCAAGTCAACCAGCCATAAATGGCTCCTCGTCCTCTGCCCAGTTACTAAATTCTCTGCCACAACAGTCACTCGCAATAAACTGCAATAGAAATAATTAAATAAAATTAACAGGTAACCCCAATATACTTAGAAACTAACTTCAGTTTGAAAATGATTAAGTGGATATGCTTTCACATCATTACTTAATCTAAAATTTGTTTCAGTTATGAAAAAGTAGATAGATTAACCAAGAAAAAGAGATATAGATGCTACTAAACATTACCAGTGAGAACGACTGCTGAATTCATTCGCATTGGTGGATCCAACAGATCTTACTCGGCTCCCGGACTTGAGAAGTTCCCAAACTTCATCTGTACTGTATACACGAGCTTCAACAAGTCCAGGGACTTCCTGAGTACCCTCAAATGATTGCTTTATATCCAACCTGCATTTCCAGAATATAACTCTCTTTCAGTTGCACATATTGCAAATTGCAAGTAATTAATGCCACGAATTGTATTCATCGTTTCATTTCCTAAAACTCAGTGCTTAATTTTGAATGTACCAATACCAAAACAGGCAATCAACCCCATCAAGACTTAGTACAGAGCAGTCAAAACCTGCCATAAGCTCTCAATAGAAGCAGTTCTCACCTTCAAAAATAAGCAGGAAGAAGGAGAAATGGCAAATATAGATAGGGAGAGGTGAAAAAGAAACTCCACGGTAAACTCCAATCAAGGAATCATTTATCTGGCTGTATAATTGGGAATAGAAATTTTGAACTTAATATTGAGCAGACGAATCTTTCTTTCAAGACAACAGAGCACAAACTATTATATTTCTCTTTGAGATATAGAAAACTGCTCTATGACACCAAAGACAATTTTTGCTTATAAATTGCATAAGCTTCCCCCATAAAATAATTTAACGTGAATAAAAAGAAATGCAAGTTGACAAAAATTGGTGAAACTTACTTCGCAGCAGGTTGGTTAGAGTTCTTAACCAGGAGATCCTTTATCTTTTCATTGTACACCTCTAACATGCTGACAGATAGCTCAAAAGTCATAATACTTCTCCTCTCATTAGAAGCCCTGAAAAGCTCCTCCAAAGTCCTGTAGTTTACCCCTCTATTTTCTGGTGTTCCTTCCATGGTATATGTCTTGCCAGTACCAGTTTGCCCATAGGCTAATATGCACACATTGTAACCATCCAAGACAGAGGTCACTATGGGCATAGTTTGAACAAAAACAGCTTCTGCATTAAAACGTAATAATGAGTGATAATCCAATTTATACAACACCATTAAAGGAGTCTTCATCAACCATGTAAACACTACTTCTAAGTTCTTAAGTTACCTTGGTCATCCTCGGGTCTAAATACATGATCAAACTTGAATTGCTTTTTGGAAGAATCAAGGCAAACTATTTGTAGTTCATTTTCCTTAGACAAGTCAAAGTCAACAACTGAGGTTAACCCATTTGCAATCTCATCTTGTTTTAGAGGCTTACACCTACAAAAGACCCTAATATTTCCTTTGAGCTCAATCACTTCATTGTAGAACCGCTTTCTTTGTGAGCATTCTTCGAGGTACTTCTTTTTCAGTGCTTCACACTCTTCATGGTACTTCTTTTTCAGCAGTTCATGTTCTGTGCCTAACATTTTAAGCAATACACAGCAAATGAACATCCCATTAAAATTAAATACTGTAAATAAATCTCAGAAATTCATTGAGATGTAGAATAATGATACATACTAAGATTCTGAAGTGCAGTAAAAGCTTCCAAACCAAGTAAACAATCAGCACCGAGTCCCTTCACTTCATTGCTAAGAAGTATATGATCCTTTCTGATGTTCTGAAATAAATTAATAAGTGAGTCAAATACAGATAGTATACTTTAAAAATTAAAATGTCTCTGTTACCAATAATTTACCTGTACATTGTTGCTCAGATATTCAATTTTCTGAAATATCGGAAGGGTCTGGGCATGATTCGAACACGTATCTACAGTGTCATCCATTAGATCACCACGTCCATCAAATTGTCCTGAACGAAAGCCCAACACAGGAAACTCAGTGTTTAGTCCGAGACAAATCAGAAGGCAAAAGAAATATATGCAAAAGTTTTCAAGAATTTCATAAATTCCGCTTATATTTTCTTCCCCATTGTTAAAGTCTCCTATCAACGAAAATTATTTCCCTCTTAATTGGTTCTTTCTTCCTCATCCTTATTACCTCAATTTCATTATTTCAATATATGCAGATTGCAGAGATACAAATTCAAATTACACAGAAAATGTTTGCCTTACTTGGGGGGAAAAAACGAAATTGGACGAAGTACAAGTTTCTAATACCGGATTGAATGAATCAACAAGAAAAAAAAAACAATTCAACTATTAAATCACGGAAAAGAAAAATACAAATAAAGATAAAATTTCTTCATACATAAGCAACTGCTAATTTCAAAAAGACAATGCAAACGGCAGAGAACAGAAACTGCAAACCATTATTATCATTCATCAAATTTCAAAAATAGGGTTTCTAGGGTATGATCAATATGTTCAAATACAACCCCTTAAAGTTAGATGATACATACACAGATACACTTTGCATAGATGTGTGTGTTTGTGTGTAACTACGAGAGAGAGAGAGAGAGAGATAGAGAGTACCGTCCATGATCGTGATCAAACGGGTTTGTTTACTTAGCGAAACTTGATAAAATTTAACGAAGAACAACGAACAAGTTCAGAGCTCAAATCGAAAGTTAGAGAGAGAGAGAGAGAGAGAATGTACAATTGATGAATGAGTCGCCTAACGGTCTGAAAAGGTTCAATAAGAAGGTGTTCTATTGAGTTTGAAACTGGGACAATCTGAGCCGTCCGATTATAGGCGCTCCCTCTAACGGCTATAGAAAATATTTCCTTTGCCGAGACCGTTGTATTTTGGGTAACGGTCGGGCTAATGACTTCTCAAATTTACGGCCACTTAAAATCTAAATAATCCTCTAAAAATTAATAAAAGAAATTTTATTTGTCAAACTACTTAATCCCCGTTTGGCCTCCATTATTTTCTATTAAATTATAATTTATTTTTCTTTCTCATTTTATCAATCACACATTCTCTAATAAAATAATATTACACGTAAATTCAAAACAAATTTCTTCATTTTTAACGACACGTTCTCCAAAAATTACTATTTATCTCGTTATAATTTGGAATAATGGGAATTAAATGGACNTTCATTTTCATTCTTCTACTCATTTTCAAATTACACATTTTCCAATAAAATAATATTTTTCATCACCTCAATAACTTTTCCTTCTTTTTCAACCACACATTTTCCATCAATCTACTATTTCATAATACATTATTTCAAAATAATGTGGCTCAAACAAATCAAAAAAAAATTACTTCGTTTTAAATCACATTTTTCAAAAAATTACTATTTGTCTCATTATAACGTGAAATGATTGAAGCCAAATAAACACTTAACTAACTCAACCATTTGAAATCCACTTACGATTTGAATAGATACATTGATAGTTCCTATCAAATAAGGATCTAGAATCACGCATGTTTGGGCCGAATTAAAATCTGATTTTAATTTAAGTCAAAGTCAAATAATCAATATTAACCACATTTTTCATGGGTCTCACATCTTTTCAACCACACATTTCAAAAATTTCTATCACAATTCACTAAAATCTAATTTTAATTCCCACCAGTGATTAAAAAAAAAAAAAATCACTTTGAAGGTTTTTTTTTTTTTTTTAATAAATCGAGCACATTAGGTGGCTTGTTTTATTAGTAAGTAAAGAAAAATAGTACTCGAAGGAGACATGTCTTACCTCCGAAAAATAAAAACTTACTTGTTCGGAGATGTGAATTTCAGAAGTTTGGTCCCACTTAAACCTGTGGTTGATTATTCCATGTTTAACTCTGGTTTGATTTTATTATCTAAAAATATATATTTTTTTCTTTTCTATTCAATCACACATTTTTCAATAAAATAATATTACACGCAAATTAAAAAATTTTCTTTACTTTTCGGTCAATATGCATTTTTTGTCAAATAGTAGACCTCAAACAAGACCTTAATATAAACTTCTTGTCGAGCCCTTATCAAAAATTTGTGAATCCAGCCCCTGAATTCTCATTATTCTGTAAACCTGTCCCCATATTTGCAAACGTGTCCCTGAATTTTTCAGATTCTGCTTATTGGTCCCATAAGGTTTAACAGTGCGCAAGCCAAAATCCGAAGGCAGCTACTGCTGGGCTTATTCACGGAAGTCGCTCAACGAGTTACTCGGTTCTTCAAATGTAGTATTTGTGCATTCCTTTGTATTTGCACATCAAATCCTCATTTTTATTTACATAATATTAAAATATGAATTGTAATACCCCTAGACCATGAAAGTTTAAGAGATTTGATAGGTACTACTCATACCAACAAGGTGCATCTTCTTTTTCGAAAATCCATCGTTAGAAACTCCACAGTTAAGCGTGCTTGGCTTGGAGCAATTCCATGATGGGTGACCCCCTGGGAAGTTTTCTCGAGGAGCGTGCGAGTGAGGACAAAGTATGCTGAAAAGATCCATGTTGGTATTTTGGTATAGTGGGGACAGTACGTCATCGATTTAATGGTCGGGACAGCCCGTTAAGTGGGACCCGGGTCGTTACATGAATTCCTCCTTTTATGATATAAAAATAATAATATTCGAGAAGTTCTGAAAATTATGCTTTTAATCAAACATAAGTATGGTTTTATATTCTCTACCCGAACACGATATATTATTTATCACTTAAAGTATGAGAAAATATGTCACGCCTCTTACATGCAAGTTTGAGTGCGGGGAGAGGGGTACTGGGTACAACCCGAGGAAGAAATTTTTGATCGTATCAATCCTCTTCAATGGACTTCAACTAATAAATGTCCTTGCCAAGGAGGCAATTTTTTGACAGTATCAATCTTCGATCGACTTCAGTTAGTAAAGATCCTTGCCTTAAAATTGATATATATTTAAATAGATTTATATTGATTTCTTTAGAAATAGTGCTGCCTAGAGCCATAATTGCAAGATTTTAAGTATGTCCATTTTTGATGGCATGACAACACAAGTGGTAACGCTAAAGTGCTTTAAAATGTATACTTTGTTTATATACAGTGTTATTATAATATTGCACGACTAATAAAAGTTACAATCTTCGAGTAATCCAGAAGAAATAATTAATTTTTAGAGACTTCATTGTCCACCAATACCTTACATTTTTAGTTGAATGCAGAGATTTCTTTACCTTCATTAATGTGTCCCCATTAACTATAAAGAAGCATATATTTAAGAAAATTACGGTAGATAAAAATGTGAAACCGTAAATTTTGAAAGATTTGATTTTATCTCGGTCAAAATCAAGGGTGAGGCTAAGAATCTAGTCTTGTGGGGCCAAATTACAAGGAAATTTTTGGACAATTTTACCTTTTTAGTCGGACACATCGCGTGTATAGGTTTGCCATTTAACATCCAAATAGACATTTTCGTCGAGCAATAGCAAGCACAGTGTTGAAAAGTTGGGGACAAGAGTTTACAAATAGAAAGTTGGGACCTAGAGGATAATTTACTCCATTCATAATTCAGCTTATCACCACGCATTGAAAATCTATGGTAGTAGAAGCCCAGAATTTCATGGCCTCTGCGTATACAAACCTCTCCTGTTACGTGCCTTCAATTCCCAAACGATCCTCCTCCTCCACACGCAATTTTCCTTCATCCGTTTATCCCTCGAACACTTGTGGATACAGTGGAATTTCCCATCACAAAGCCATTTCGAGCTCGAGAACACATGCCAAGTTTGAGAAATTCCAAGGCCAAGAAAATCTGGAAGAGTTCACAGAGTTGTCTTCTTTAGACCCAGAGACGATTCAAGAAGATGAAGAAAGAGAAGAAGATGACAGGTTTTTTTTCAATTAAATCATTCACTCAATTAACCAAAATCATTTACTTGAAAAATAGAAGTATAATTAGATTATAGTACCGTTCATCCTTTAGCGGATTCGTGGAAGTTGAATTGTTCAAGATTGTTTTGGTTAGCTGCGTGTGACTAAAATGTGCATACATAACTTGCGAATTCAAAGAAGTATAGTGGAAGTTTGCATTTTCGTTTACAGCTTGAAAAGAAAGCATTTTCATACTATAGTTTTGTTTAGTGAACCTACATACATTGTGTTTATGTTAATTTCAAAGATAAGTCAATCTTGTATAATATTGCAATTTGAATAGCCACCTCTACTTTTGAGGAAAGAATGCGAAATGTAGATGTATTTGGAAAGTTTTATGAACTTCCTACTGAATTGAGATTTTGAATTCTGGATCATCGAATTGAGTGCTAAGAGAACACAATTTTATTTGGGAAATATAAGTTACTATCAGAAATTGGCTGATCTAAACTTTACCTGAAGTTATTTTGGAATTCTTTTAAACAATGCTATCTCAGTGATAATAATTTATATTATAAACAGATATTTCTTTCTTTTGATACCTTCCAACGCCTTACAAGTACTCGTGTAAGTCCTATGCCCTGCCCAAACCATATTGGCCAATAGTAATTCGGTTTTCTATTGACATGATTTATAAGGTCCTGATTGAGCAATTGCCAAATGTTAAGACCATCATCTTATTTCATCACTGTTTTCCGTTTGGCGGTAGAAATGAGTGATGGATAAGTGGATACTATTTGCGGGTTCATTGAAATGTGTGGTTGAGAATGAAGTTTGAGCATTTACAAATGATTCATATATTTCGCCAAACGAAGATTTGACACTCAACAGGCTTCTGATCTGGCTCCTACTTAAATTTAACTAGTTTTCAATTCCAGAGATTAACACTTTCTATAATGTAAGTTATAATTTCATCATAAGCCTCTTTTAAACTGATTCACATTTCCCTAATATTCCTAGCCGCAACCAAATGGAATGAAGTAAAATGTTTCATTAATTTATGTTTCAGTTGCTTGCCGTCTAATTTGGAGGGTGCAGTTCAACAGTCGGGCCTGGCAACTGCCGATTTTGTTTCCTCTGGAGGAATGAGAGCCATAGTAAGTATCAAGGACTTGCCCATATTGTTGCAAAATTCCCT
>CAIGRF010327126.1:0-12580 GCA_903798235.1 Fraxinus ornus | reverse complement strand
ATCTTTTTCTGGTTTTCATATTTTCATTCATGTGGGGGATTGTTGGAAACTGATCAGCTACAGCTTGTGAATTCATCTTCAGTTTCACATATTGAATGAAAATCTGTTCGTTCATCAGTTCATCAGTCTTCATTTCAGCCGTTTTCATCTCTTCAATTCCTCAACGTCTTCATTTCAGCCGTTTTCATCTCTTCAATTCCTCAACTCCTCATTCAATGCATTAAAGGGCTGGCCTCTTCTTCTATGTGTATAAATAGAAGACTCTTGTTGGTTGAAGATACAAAAAAAACAAAAACAGCAAACACAAGAGAAAAAATACAAGTTTTCTAGCTTTCTGTCGAGTATCAAATATATTCTTTGAAACCATTCTCTTTTCTTATTTCTTTGAGAGATAGAGGAAATTCACAGCTAGTTCGTAGGTCGGTAACGTAGTGCAGCGTGGACGGACGACCGATTGTATCCTGGGAATCGAACACCGATCAAAACCTCGTGCACCCGATGAGGCGGCGAATTCGATTTAAGGAAACCGTGTAAACACGGGCCTTCGGTTTGACTATCTACTTTGATTCTCCATTATTTTATCCTACAATTGTACCTACACATACCTCCTAATAGGTAACTATGAAGCTCGTCAATAAGTTTCTAGGAGTCTAAAAAATATTTACTGGTCGACTAAAAAAAGCATGTGCCTCATCACATATCCAGTCATTCAGAATATTTTTACATACCAGTTCAAGCTTATGAGGGTTCAATTGTCAATGCACACTAAAGCATCCACATTGTAAGTTCAAGCTAAGAATCATGGGAATCTCTTGCAAAAACTGGTAAAAACCTTGGAATCTCCAAAATAGTAATTTTCTGGCATCATTAATTGTGGAAACTCTTGGTCATTTTACCCATGAGTTTTGGCTTAGGATTAATGTGATTAAATTGAAGATCATGTTGTAACTATATATTACATATGGCTTTTTCTCAAACCAAGTTTCCATTAAAACTTTGTCAGAGGTTTACAGGAATAATTTTTTCATTATAATTGATAAATTTATTAAAAAGCAATAAAGTTCTACTGCTTGTATCCAATTTACATTTCTGCAAAGAAATTCCATAATAGGAGAAAAACTTTGTACAAAAGAGCATACACAGTTACAAACTGCTATATTTAATTTTTCTCAGCTTTCAGCAACTGCCAGAATCAAATTTATGGTAAACACTTGATGAAAAATCAACATAGTTAATTCACACAGTGGAAAATAATGGCAAAGACAGCAAATTATGATAAACTTAAATGAATTAGGAAAAAATGCACCAATTTTAGATGTAATTCAGTAGCTTGTACGACAAAATCAATTTAGAGAACAAGATAATTCGCATAAGAAAAACAAATTATAAAGGCGGCAACACTATGATTATCTAAAAAATGAAATTCAGATAAACAGATGTTGAAGCCATTGGATCCAGCTGGAGGTTACCTGAGCTTAGCTGCCAAGGCCACGTGTGTTGCATTAGTTGGAAGCTAGGTGGTTTGGTTAGTTAGATATTTTTGATTGTAACTAATTTTCCCGCCTCTTTTACATTTCAGCTTGTATTTATATGATTGGAACCATTTTGTAATTAATTGAGTTGAATAAGAATTCTCTTTCAATATCATTTTCTCTGTATTATGGTATTTCTTTCAACATCATTTTCTCTGTATTATGGTATTAGAGCAATTCGCTTCATAAGCTTCGCGATTGATTTTTTTTTTTACTGATTGATGTTCTTTGATCATGGTCACTAATCCAATTCAAATCTTAGCCTCTTCAATGAGTCATTCCGCCAATGAAGATGACTCCAATCCATACTACCTACATCACTCTGATAATCCTAGTCTTATACTCGTCTCGCAGCAATTGACTGGTGAGTATACTTCCTGGAATCGTGCTATATTTATAGCTTTATCAGTGAAAAACAAGGTAGGATTCATAGATGGATCTATTATTAAGCCATAAAATGATTTTGATCTTTTTAATTCATGGATCCGCAACAACAACATGGTTATTTCGTGGATTCTAAATTCTGTATTGAAGGAGATTTCAGTCAGCATAATATACTCTGAGTCTGCACATGAAATCTGGACTGATCTGAAGAAGCATTTCCAATAGAGGAATGGACCTCGAATTTTCCAACTAGGCGTAAGCTGATGAACCATACACAAGGACAGATGTCAGTTAATGTTTACTTCACTAAACTGAAAACTATATGGGAAGAATTCAGCAATTATAGACCTTCATTTTCTTGTGGAAAGTGTATTTGTAAAGGGAACAAGAAATTGACAGAGTACTATCACATGGAATATGTGATGTCTTTCTTAATGGGACTAAATGAGTCATACGCACAAGGGGTCAGATATTGCTGATGGACCCAATTTCCCCAATTAATAAAGTGTTCTCCCTCATCTCTCAGAAGGAACAACAAAGAGGTGTAAATTCGAATGCTGGAACCTCTGATTCTCTTGGCTTTTTATGCTAGAAATGATGATAAGAAGCCAAATCCGGGGCAATCTTATGGCAAAGGTCAAAGGAGAGATTGTCCTTATGGAGGTCATGGAGTCGATAAATGTCACAAGATTCATGGTTATCCACCTGGATACAAACCAAAACAAAGAGCTGGCTCTGGAAATCAATCTGGTTACAAGTCAAATGCTGTGACTAACCAAATTTCTGATTCAATTTCAGGCCAATCTATTGGCAATGTTGGGAATTTTGTTCAGGCTTTAAATCCTGATCAATACAAGCACCTGATGAATATGCTGAGTACACATCTTGCTGCTGCTAAGGTAGGAGATGAGAATGTGAATACAGACAATGTATCAGGTACATGCTTGTCTATTTCAGTTAGTAAGATTTTGAATTCTACTGATCATTGGGTGATAGACTCTGGGGCAACTAGCCACGTTTGTTTCAATCGTACCTCTTTCAAAACATTAAGAGCAGTATAAAATGCCTACATTACATTGCCTAATCAAGTTAACATATCTGTGCAATTTACTGGGACTGTTGAGCTCACTCTTGAATTGATTCTTCGAGATGTGTTGTTTGTACCTCAGTTCAAGTTAATCTATTGTCCATTAGCTCTTTAACAAAGGATTCAGATGTAAATGTCAAATTTTCACTGATTGTTGTACCATTCAGGATCAGTGCAGTTGGAGGATGATTGGTATGACTGATCTAGTTGGTGGCCTTTACATCATCAAGGCAAGATACAAAGTAATGGAGACTGATTGTAATTTCTTTAAATTAGTTAGAAGTCATATATGTTCTATAATAAATAAGGTGACCCCTCATATTTGACACCATAGATTGGGACATTTGTCTTTTAAAAGACTTGAAGTCTTAAAGGATTAGTTAGATTTCAAAAATGAGAGGAATGACGTTAATCCATGTTATATCTGTCCTCTTGCTAAACAAAGGCGTTTACCTTTTGTTTCTAACAATCACTTATCTTCAAATCCATTTGACCTCGTTCACTGTGATGTATGGGGTCCATATAGCTTGTCTACCCGTGATGGTCATAAGTTTTTTATCACCATTGTGGATGACTGCACCAGATTCACTTGGGTTTATTTAATGAAGCAAAAGTCTGATGTGCATGAAATCATACCTAAGTTTTTCAAGCTCATTGAAACACAATTTCATAAAACTATTAAAGCTTTCAGATCTGATAATGCTTCTGAATTAAGATTCACAGAATTTTTCAGTCAAAATGGTGTGCTACACCAATTTTCTTGCCCTGAATGTCCTTAGTAGAACTCAGTGGTAGAGAGAAAAGATCAACATTTACTCAATGTAGCAAGAGCCCTATACTTTCAATCACAAATTCCAATTTCATTATGGGGTGATTGCGTTTTAACAGCCACCTACCTGATAAATCGAATCCCTTCACCTATTCTCCAAAAAAAGCACCATTTACTCTACTATATCAAATTCCTGTTGACTATAATTTTCTTAAAGTATTTGGGAGCCTATGTTTTGCATCTACCATTACCTCCCACCGTTTAAAATTCCATCCTAGAGCAAAAACACGTGTCTTCATTGGTTATCATCCTGTCATAAAAGGATATAGACTATATGATATTGTTTCTAAAACCATTTTCATATCCAGAGATGTGATTTTCCATGAACACATCTTTCCTTTCCATTCCGCCTCAAAGAATTTTGAGATAATTGATTCTTTTCCTAACCTTGTCCTACCAACTCCTGTCACAGCCATTCCTAGTGGTGAATATCACACTACTAATGTGTCTTCACCTATTCATATAACTGCTATTCCTACTGATATACATCATACCACTGATATATCTATTCCTTCGCCTAATGAAGACGCATTCATTCATGCTAATATTCCTTCTCCAAGTATTAATTCAAATGATAGACCTTCTTCAAACCATAATCTATACGAATCTCATAATCCTGCTATTCCTGTCCTCAGAAGGTCTTCAAGAACTAGCAAATCTCTTTCTTATCTAAAGGAATTCCATTGCAACTTATTATCTAATTCATCATTGTCTATCATCTCATCATTACCCATTAAACCACTATTTTTCCTATTCAAAATTCTCTCCTTCCCATAAAAACCTCATATTGAATATATCTTCAAACCTGAAACCATAGCATTACCATCAAGTTGTGAAAGAGGCTCATTAGAGGGATGCCATGACTGATGAACTTAATACTATGGAATTAAACAAAACTTGGTATGTTACTGTTTTACCAAAAGGGAAGCATACTTTAGGCTGCAAATGGGTGTATAAAACCAAGTATAAATCTGATGGGAATGTGGAACGATACAAAGCACGCTTAGTTGCAAAAGGCTTTGCTCAGCAAGAGTGGTTAGATTGCTTGGAAACATTTTCTCCAATGGCTAAAATGGTGATTGTGAAACTTTTGTTGTCCATAGCAGCAATAAATAATTGGCACATCATTCAATTAGATGTCAATAACGCGTTTCTCCATGGTGATCTCTTTGAGGAAATTTACATGGAGTTACCACTAGGCTATACTCCTTCCATTCCATCTGGCAGACAGGGGAAGCCTTTGGTTTGCAGGCTACATAAATCAATATATGGCTTAAAACAGGCCTCTAGACAGTGGTTTTCGAAGTTCTCACATGCTCTTTTACTACACGATTTTAGTCAGTCAAAATCTGACTATTCCCTTTTCACAAAAGGTTCTGGTTCTGCATTTGTGGCTTTGCTGGTGTACGTTGATAACATAGTCATCACAGGATCAGACTCTTGAATTATTGGTGAATTGAAGTCATTCCTTCATAGCCAATTTAAGCTTAAAGGTCTTGGCAAGCTTAATTTTTTTAGGCTTAGAGATTGCAAGGTCACAAAGAGGTATTGTATTATCTCAAAGACATTATGCTTTTTAATTACTAGAAGACACTGGGGTCCTGGGTTGTAAACATGTTGTAGTGCCAATGGATCCCAAAGTTCGTTTGAACTCCTGTGAGGGGGAGCTGCTAGTAGATAGTTCCATGTATATGAGGTTGATTGGATGACTACTATACTTAACAGTATCCAAGCTAGACATTACATATGCAGTCCATAAACTGAGTCAGTTTGTCTCACAGCCTCGAAAGCCCCATTTAAATGTTGTTCATCATCTATTACAATACATTAAAGCTACCCCAAGGCAAGGCCTCATGTTTTCTGCTAGTTCATCTCTGCAATTAAGAGCTTATTCTGATGCTGATTGGGGGTCATGCTTAGACTCGAGAAAGTCAGTAACTGGGTTCTGCGTTTTTCTTGGAGACTCAATGGTGTCTTGGAGAGCAAAGAAATAGACCACCATCTCCAGATCATCAGCAGAGGCTGAGTATCATGCATTGGCTTCTACTGCCAGTGAACTAATATGGATACAGCAATTACTTCGTGATTTTCAAATGAACATCAAAGGACCTGCTTTGATCTTTTGTGACAACCAGGCTGCAGTGCACATAGCTACCAATCCTATCTTTCACGAGCTTACTAAACATATAGAAATAGACTTTCATTTTGTGAGAGATAAGATCAATGAAGGAGTTCTCAAGATCTTGCCAGTTCGAACTAATCATTAACTTGCGGACATTTTCACAAAATTTTTGGCTGCATCTGTACTATTTCAGTTACTGTCCAAGATGGCTATTATTAACCTTCATAGTCCATCTTGAGGGGAGTGTTGAAGCCATTGGATCCAGCTGGAGGTTACTTGAGCTTAGCTGCAAGGCCACATGTGCTGCATTAGTTGGAAGCTAGGTGGTTTAGTTAGTTAGATATTTTTGATTGTAACTAATTTTCCGGCCTATTTCTTTCCCGCCTCTTTTACATTTCAGCTTGTATTTATATGATTGGAACCATTTTGTAATTAATTGAGTTGAATAAGAATTCTCTTTCAACATCATTTTCTCTGTAATAACAGAAGAAATAAGGCACCAAATCTGGACGTGATTCAGCAGCTCCAAGGACCGCATGACAATTAGGTTGAGCCTCAACATCCCAAATAAGAACCTGATCAACAATGGTCAACTCAAAGTTAATCTAAATATTTCAAACTACCGAAACAATAGATCAAGACAGATCATCGGAAGGAACATAAACCTTGATTCAGTCACTCACTTCAGGGCAGTCCGTGTGCATTGCCACTATATTTTTATTCTGAGGAAGCTCCCTGATTCTGTTCACCTACAATATGATTGACAAGTTAAATTAATAAGAGTGGTAGTAATGGAAACATTGTCCACAATAATCTACGCAAGTATCCAAGCACCTGCAGAATATGTTTTATGAAACACTATATAAAAGAGACTTATGCCACACAACTTTGATAATGAAATAAATTGATATTGTCTTTCCTAATTTCTCCTGTCTGTCCAATTCCTCTCTCACTCTTCTCATCCTTTCCTCCTTTCTGTTCTTCTCTCCCCTTTTTCCTTTCTCCTATAATTCTACTATTTGGTTCAATTGCATAATACGTCAGCTCTTAGCATGTAACTCTCTTATACTCTCAATAACTCATTTTTTTTTCATTAAAAAGAAAAATTGGAGAAGCAACTGAATAACAAAATATGTTCGCTATTAATTTGGCATGTAGCATTTATTTGTCACCTACGGCTGTAATAAACTCTAGCTACAAATCTTTACAACCTCGAATACATGGGCCAAATTTTTTTTTTTTTTTTTAAATGTCATGTGATTTATACATTATTCAAAATGTATAATAACTCTCAAAAAATAAATAAATACGGAGCAATAAACATATTTATCTGAATGGAATGTATAAGTGTGCATATAAAAGGATATCCATGTAGCTCGTACCTCTCCAGGATGTATGACAGTTCTGTACTTCTTAACAAAAGGTGAGTGAGCGTCTTCATTGAACTAGCAATCGAAGTGTTGATAAACGTGAAATTAATGACGTTCGTTAAAAATAATTGCAGAAAAAGATTTTAAAAAATTATATTTGCTATATGATTTGCTGCTGCAACTTGAGGCTTTACAATAGCGCAATCGGCTTTTATAATGGAGAGCTCTGAAGTTCACATGTGGAAAAGCATAGTATTTGCATTGGAGATGAAAAATTAAAGGCAATTGATTATAAATCAGGTAAATCATTATAAATGAAATTTCATTAGCTTGTATGGACCATTTGATATTGAAAATTGAAATTCAATTTTGCATCCCATTTGTTCAAAATCAAAACAAAGCAAAAAAGAATATGAAAATGAAAAAAAGAACAAATTATTTAGTTTCGTGCCTGTGGAAATAAAAAAGGGGATGAATGAAAAACATAAAAACTTCTCAATGCTATATGTTTACAGAAAACATCATTGATCTATAAGATTGCAGACCTAGAGGCAGAAGCTGGCGAGTTATAAATCAAAAAACCAGATATACATAGTGTCCACAAATATTCGGAGACCACTGATAAATGAATAATATCACAAACAAAGTAAGTTTACCTATTCTGAAAGATAAAGCTGTTGTTTGTTTTTGTAAGTTCCTGTCTTGAGAACAGGGCCCCATCTACACCCATGAAAAATCCGACATAATATATTCACGAATAATTCTATTTGTACCAAAAATGTTACACCCTCTCACATGTACGCGGGGTCCGTGTGAATAAAAAACTCACAAATGTATGGTCCCACACCCTATCGTGAGTGTAGGTAAAATATTAGGTAAAAAAAAGGGTGTACATTTAGCTTTGTCCTATATTCACATGCCATGTATCACATTGCAAAATAACAATCCATTACACACATGAACAAAGGAGGCAAAGAATCTTACAACTCATAACCACTATAGTGATCGGTAATTCGAAGTTTTAGTTCACCTAGAAATTTTTCATAGCCTTATTTCATTTTCAATTTTAGAAACTCTGTATGTGCCATGCTCCAATACAAAGGCCGGATAAAGAAGGGTTGCTTTGGGTAGTCATAATACGCCTCAAATTTTTGTCAATTCTTTTATAAACATTGATCTTCAAATTCACACATAATAGATCATAGAGTAGTCGAAATCAACATTTTATATAGCTGATCCAAAATGAGCAAGGAATAAGGATTTCTTGAATTGATCTGAGTTGAAAATACGCAGTTTACTAACTAAATTTGACCTTACGTGCGGAATTACACTAATTAAAGCAACAAGTCACTTTTAATTAGTTTTTGGATGATTAAGTATACAATCCAATTTCCCTAAGTTTGAATACCGTAGTAATAAAGAAAACAATAAATAACAAACACTAATATGATTACGAAGAAACTTCAACTGCGTAAAAACTTCGGGACCAAGCCAGTTACCTCCACTATAGACAATGTGTGTTATAGTTCAGTTCCAAACTAGTTCCACTAAGATCTGCTGCTCATTCCAGACTCACGATTTGCTACTGTAGATACTATCTTGCTAACCTGTTAGATCTCTCGATCTACCTCCTGTAGTTTCCAAGATCCGCTGTTTTTCCAAGAATTGGTTGCCGAATCTCAAGAATAATACGAATGATTTCACCAATGAATAGTGTTCTTGAATCTCTCAAAAGATGACAAGAATATGTTATACTAATGAGGCATAATGAGACAACCACAAATTTTCGCCCATGGCTTGTATATTTATATGAGAGGGTAATTGAGTTGAATGAGAAGGAAAAAATCTGTTTAAAAATGCAAATTAGGGATTTTTGGATCGATCTGTCGCTCGAGCGAGAAGCTGGAGACATGCGAGCTATACATTGTCGCTCGAGCAAGAGCTCAGCGAAGGCGGACGACATACATTCTGTTTTTGTCATTTGAGTAGTGTCCATGCGATAGGCTAACGAAAATGTGGCGCCGTGATTTTCCTATTTTCATGTTCGAACCCTAGACCTCATAACCCAACTCTAACAAACTACACCCCAAGCATTCTGTGTTAAGTCAAGGAACAAAAAAAAAAATCTATACTACCCAAACTTCATCAAACTGCATTTGTCTCTTGCTTTACTTGTTAAAACCTGTTTCTTGAAATCCTCAACTCGAACACCCAGTGTAAAAGCATGTGATACATGAAATATAGCAATTAAACACATAATACCAAAACTAGTTAGATTGAGACGTAACACTAATGTTAATTGTTCGCTAAAAGTTATATACCGCAAGTGTATGGATCATGTTCAAGTAATAAAGTTGACTTTTTGAGTTCGGGTTGTCGATCCCTCGATGAATGTTTACTTTTGATTACACAAATTTAGTCAATTTAATTTTAACGATAAAGTGCGTGTGTATGTGCTTCGGTTATTTGGTCTTTGAATTAGGTTGAATATGGCCAAGAAAATGATTCAAAGTACAATGTGTTGTGTACTTTTAAGGAGTGAGATGACAGGGATTTAAACGGAGTTCTGTTGCTCAGGTAGTTTTTTTTGCTATTATTCTTCGACCATAGTCATTTTTCTCTCTTACGGTAGGCAAAATGTTTGCTGCAGTTATGACGAAAATGGGACTGTGGTAAAAAGTGAGCTATACGCTAGAGTTAACTATTGTTCGATGAAGTATGCACTAATAAGGCAATAAAATTGACAGGAATTGATCATCACGAGCAGGTAACAACAAATAGGTGTAGAGGTATTTGGGCAGTGAATGATGTAAATTTGGAATATAATGTATTTCCACTGGTTTTTGATTTTTTTTTTTAGTTCAATTGTACACTATTTGGGCTTCAAACATGGATAAATATGCTCTACTCATAGCTGGAATTTGAACAATTGGGAAGAGTTTTCGTTGTCGGTATTTTTGCCTGATCTTGATTGTCGAATTTTGGAGTTGAATATTATTGGTAGATTTTTTTTTATTTTTTTTTTGGTACAATCTTTTCATTCTGATTTTATGGGCTTCATATTTGAAGGGTTTTTTTTTTTTTTTCATACTGATCACTTTCTAATGAACTTATTCACCAATTATTTCAATTGCATATGTTATTTCAATTCTTACTGTTGTCTCTGACGATGACGATTACCTACTATAAATCAGCTTAAGAGGTCGTTTTATGTTGTGTAGCTAATTTCATTCTTTTTTCCTCCATTAGGCAAATAAAATTGAAGATCTAAAAAAGAAAATCACTACATTAACTGAATTAAAAGAGCTATTAGAGCTAAGCAACAATAAACTGGCAGAGTAAAGTTCATATGCAAGGGGATTAGCATCTGCTGTTGCTGTTGAGCTAAATGCCCTATTTGAGAAAGTTGCAAAATTAGTGAAACACTATAAAAAATTAGCTGCTGAACTGGAAATGCACGAAAATTCTCCAACTCAACGCCGAATCACTATTGCCAACAGGAATGGTAGGAGAGATTGTTATGTTAAACGACATGAGTAAGGTGTCTTGACCTCAGATATGGAGAGAAAATAAAATGCAATTTGGATAATATCTCACTAGATTGATAAATGTAAACTCATGTATAAAGTCAGGCTGGTCCTGAGAATTTAGAAGCCCTAAACGACTAATTATTATGAGGCCCTTCAACATCATCACTTTTTTCACAAGTTTAGCAAAATTTAAATATTAAAATAATTAACACTTTTATATTAAAAAGAAGACTTTATATAATTCAAAAGATAGAGTAGCAAGTTAAAACTTCTCTCACAATTCGAGAGATTAGACTAGCATAAAATTTAACATTCTCACATTTTGAGATGTAAAATCAGTAATGAAACTACTAAAATTAAGTTTTTCCAACATATTTTTTTATAATAGAAATCATAGCTAATCCATTTAATCGCTCTTGTGACATGGTTGATCGAAAATAAAATTTAATCAACTTCAACTTTGAAAAATTTCTTTCAGCAGAGGCAATTGTGACATGAATAATCAATAATGCTCTATAAGCAATTCAAGCATTTGCAAAACAACAATCCATTCTCTTAATGTAATCCAACACATCAATTGCTCCAATAATTTCTACATGTATCGATTCCCTTAAAACTTTCAACTCAGAATATAATTCAACCCCATCAATATCAGAAACCATATTATGCTTTAAATAATTTTCAATGTTAATGCAAGAACACTTCAAAATATCATCATCAATAGATTTAAATCTTTTCAAATCAAATAAATATCCAAAAATATCATCATGTTTTTTAAATTGCTCAAATCTATTCTGAAGTGATAATAGAGCCTCATCGACTATATATATGAAAAAATTGATCTTAAAAAATTCTTCAATTTTATTGTTCGATTTGAAGGCAAATGTGCATACATTTAAACCTGGAATGTCCATCATATACTCAAATTAAAAAAAAAATGCATAGCACACCAAATGATTTAACTAGGACTCAGAACAATCTTATGAACTATTTGAGCTCCCTGTAAAAGTCAGCAACTATTCTAACTCCAGTGCAAAAAAATATAGAGATATATTTTGGAGCAAAAAAGTTATTTCAAATTCCTAGAAGCCATTCTTCAGCGCGCAGAGACTTTCAGGTGGTTTCCTTCTCTCCTAGCAGCAACTGCATCTGTGTCAATGAAAATAATCCCATCAAATTGACACAGTAAGAACTAAATATCTATGAGGCAAATAATAAAAAAAGCCAATAAGTAATTAAGTAAACTATTTAAAATATTTTTTAAAAGCTTTTTCATTTTTCCCTCCCTGCTCGAGGCCCCTTCCCCCAAAACTTAAAAACAATGAAGCAGAAGAAAAAAAAGCTAAAGAAATTCACAAGTTGAATGGTAGTAAAATGAAAACTAGCAAAGCTTATCAGATCCAATTTTGGGCATTCATGAATGAGGAGTGAGAAGGATTCTAAACAAACAATTTTAATGAAAATCAATCACAAGATTTTACCCCAAATTTGTAGTCCACCGTCCATCGTTCCACATCCAAGCAACGCCTATATATTGGAATTCGATGAGAGGCTGTTCACTGTTGAAGAAGCCGAGAGGCGAGAAGAAGATCGCAGAGGAAGAGTTGAAGATGTCAAGGAAATAGGGATTTGACGGTAGGGGCTGTAAGCAAAAACTGCAAAACCAGAAAATCGAACCGAAACTGCATTTTAGAAACCGTCAGTTTGGTGCCACGTGGACCTGTCA
>CAIGRF010327107.1:4750-26260 GCA_903798235.1 Fraxinus ornus | reverse complement strand
ATTTCTTTTGCATTCAATTAAAAACAACTTACAAGAGCAATTAAGAGAGCATGTATGTTGAAAATCATTGAGCTTACTTGATTTTACATCATATTTCATTTATTACAAAGAATTTATTAATCGATCAACATAATTTCATCTATCTCATCAAGAATTATATTCTGTAAATAAATTTTATCAATCTCATCTATTCTTTATTTTTTATAGAAGTTTTTTTTTGTCAACACTTATATTAAAGTGCAAGTCTATTTTCATGCTTAACTTGTATTATTTGTTAAGAGAGATTATAAGGTTGAAAATTTTGATACAAAATTTCATTATCCATTATTTATCAAACACTACATCATAAACACTTGAACTTTATTATTTGCTATCTATTGAAGTGTTAACCTAATTCTCTAATACTTAACTTGAATATATCATTTGTTAAGAGAGTTATTTCAATTGTAAAATTATTACTTACATTTTTGTTGTTTTGAGAGCCTTGTGAAAACTTGATTGTTGGTAAGGATAGGTGCTCCTTGTTGTAAGTCACTTAAGGATAAGTGTTTCTTGTTGTAAATCACTTAAGGATCGATTTCTAAGTTACCATTATATTGCATTTGACCTTACTCGTGATAGAGAGCTTGATAATGGGGACGTAGAACACATTGTGTATCGAACCTCATTAAATTCGCTTATTATCTTTACGTTATCGCACTTTACTTTAAATTTCAATTTATATTATGCTATATTCATACTTGAATTAAATTTACATTTTACATTTATATCTTGTGCATTAGATAAGTTTGAGACTAATTGTCGAAAAAAATTAAAAAACTAATTCATCATCCTCTTGTTTAGTTTTTTTTTGGGTTAGCAACCCCTACCCCTACCCCCACTTTATGTATTTTATTCTTCTCAATGCCAAAGACGAATTTCCAACTTTAGTGGAAAAATGGCTCTGAATCCGAATTCTTAGATAATCACCTCCCATACGAGCAAGAGGAAGTAGGGCATTTCGTATTTCAAAATTCAAAATATCTTTTGGGTAAATTCACAATCCCTTCTCTGATTAATTAAAGCATCCAACCATGCACGCTATCGACTTCCATCCATTGCTGGCGTTAAATCGATCGGAAGCCAAAACAATTTGGCTAACAATTTTCTTGCCGACAATCCCACTTTAGCCGAACATGTTTCATTCAATTCACGACTCACACACCACCAAATCCCCAAATTTGCATCAATCAAGCCAGCAAGAAGTCCAAACGATCGTGTGTATGAATTTAATTGAGCCCATTATCCCCCGACTACTTTAATTTCTAGTACAAAATTTGCCTCATATGCTATGCATAGCGACTATGTTCTGTCCAAAATTGATGGGTCCCAAGTGCTTCAATCTATAAATTCATATGGGGGCATGATCAAGGTCAAACAAAAACGTGCATGCAAACAATTGATCCAATCAAGCCCTTTAATTCGTGAGCAGCTTGCAAGAACATTAAGGCTATTCTATCTCAATTAATTGAAGGGACTATGTGAGATAGGTTGTTATGGTTTGACATTGGTGGCGGTGACTTATGGTGTGTCTCGTATGAGATGGGTGGCTATGGTTGGCTAGTAATGGTGTCGGCGGTGGGGTTTAAATGAGAGAACCTTTTTATTTTTTGGTTATTTTATTTTTAGGGAAGAAGGTAATGCGGGAGAGGGGTGAAAAATTAAATTTTAAAGATTTGGGATGGTAGGTTGTCAAATTAAAATTTTGGATTTGATTTGTAAAAAAAATAGAAATTTGGGTACTTAAATTGCAATTATTTATTTTTAATTTTGGTATCTTTTACTATTTCTAACAGCAAGTCTGACATAAGTTGACTATAGGGGGTCTTTGTACAAAATGTTTCAAATATGAGGTTTCTGATATTTTCAAGAGGTAGATGGTATTTCGCAATTGAAAACGTTTTAGGGGTTTTCTGCTATTAATCTATTTTTAATAATAAAAGTTCATAAATGTGTGATTGGAAATTTCATAAAAATTGTGGAAGGGTTGTTTGAGACACATTATTTTGGAATAATGTATTCCGGAATGGTAGATTGATGAAAAATATATGGTTGAAAAAGAAGGAAAAGTTATTGATGTGATGAAAAATATCATTTTATTGAAGAATGTGTTATTGAAAATGAGTAGAAGAATGAAAATGAAAATTTTGATATGTACCAAACATGAGCTAATTAAATATTTGATCAAAATTAATAATCCTTAATTTAATTTTTATTAGTTTTTTTAGACAAACGAGACTTAAGCCTATGTTTGACACTCATTTTTTTTGCCATTCTCATTCTCATTCTTTTTCTCTTTCTTCATTTCAACCACACATTTTATCAATAAAATAATATTACACATAAACCCAAAATTTCTCCTTATTTTTTAACCACACATTCTTCCATCAATTACTATTCAAAAACCAAATTTTCCCACAAAATGGGTGTCAAACATAGGCTTAGGTTCGTTTGACATGATTTTTTCCTTGTGTAAAAGGATTTTTTTTCAAGGAATTAGGAATCTATCATAATTTTTGTTTGAAAATTTCGAAAGTGCTTTTAGCTCGAAAAAGCAATTTCTTAGAATTAGTCAAACAAGTCTAAGCCTCTGTTTGGTACACATTAAAATTTTCATTCTCATTATTCGACTCATTTTCAACCAAACATTCTTCAATAAAATAATATTTTCCATCACATCAATAACTTTTCATTCTTTTTCAACCACACATTCCCCATCAATCTACTGTTCTAAAATACATTCTTTCAAAATAATGTGGCTCAAACACACCTTAAGCCCCTGTTTGTCCCACATTATTTTTCTCATTCTCATTCTTCTACTCATTTTCAACCACATATTTTTCAATAAAATAATATTTTCCTGCACATCAATAACTTTTCTTTCTTTTTCAACCACATATTTCTCATCACATCACTTCAAAAAAATGCATTATCTCATTTTAATGTGCATCAAACACGCTCTAAAAATAACTTTTGGATCTCAAAAGTCAGGTCAAACGTGTTTGTAATAGCATGGCAGTCTAACAAAATCTCAACCGCTGATCACGTCGTGTCAATTTATCAACGACAAGTAGTTAAACCTCATACTTAAGCACGTGGACTTTCATGCAGGCAATCCTCTTCTCATGAACCCTAACCAATTCCAATAAGATGCACTCTCTCTCACTACACTATTTCATTGTGGCCATCTTTCGGAAAAAAACTTGTTCGCCCGTTCCTTCTCTCTAAGATACAGTGATAAAATAATCTAAATTAGAGAGAAAGGAAGGAAAGGTATGTGGTATTTATGAAGTTCTCTCGACAATTCTTCTTATTCTTTTCGATTTTTCTTGGATTATTTGTTTGAAGAGCGACGTAGTCTATTCAGTTGAAAACGGTGAATTTAATTTTTAAATGCAAATTATTACCTGTGGTATGGTTTACGGAATTCTCCATTTGCGTCGATCGATTCTATTTATTCTGAGCATTTTTAGTTTTTCTAGGGTTTGAGTACTGGTATAATTATTTATTTTCGCGTAGTTTTTCAATTGAAATGTTCTGGATAGACTGGATGTTTAACTGGATACATGGGTTACATTTTTAGAGTATCTGTTACCTTCAAAACTTTTAACAGCTTTTCTTTTAATGTTCTTCAACTGTATGGGATTAAGAGCATGCTCGTGCTTTTGTGGCCTCAAGCTAATAATCTTGAATAGCTAGGCGATTGATAATACAACTTTGGCTAATTTTATCAAAAATAAAAAAAGAATAAGAAAACTGGGAGGTGATTATGGGTACTTGTAACCTAAAATCAGGTTGAATTTTCAGGTTAACTAACTTATTTTCTAATCAATCCTTTATTTTGGATGTTGAAGCGTGGAGACAAGTCATTCTAACAGCAACAACAATAAATTAAGAGTTCTCAATAAATCGGGTGCCTGCTACATGATTACTTTTTTTGCCTCTCTACTAGATGACGTGTGAAACTTGTTGCTTTTAGTTTTAATATAGATCATTCATTTTGTGGACACTAATTTTAACCGATTGTTGTAGCATCATTATTAGAATGGACACTGCAGAGGCAGCGACTCCTGCCACTGGACCCAGATATGCACCTGATGACCCCACTCTGCCTCAACCTTGGAAAGGATTAATTGACGGAAGTACGAATCTTTTATACTACTGGAATCCTGAAACAAATGTTACTCAGTACGAGAAGCCAGAAGCTTTACCGCCACCCTTGCCATCAGGCCCACCGCCTCCTCCTACAGTTTCTACACCTAAGATGAATCCAGTACCTGTGGTTAGATCACAGCAACCTGATGGTGTTCAAGGCCAGCAAAATCTGCAAATAACACAGATTCAACACCTACAAGGGCAACAAATGAGTTCATCGTTGCAGCAACAAACACAAGTAGCACCCTCTGCTGCTCAACAGAAAGTAGCACATACTGAGCAGCAGCAGGGGTCGCAATTGGGACCTTCCATGCAACACCAGAGCCATCTGTCACAACAACATTTTAGGCCACAACTAATGCAACAGCCAGGTCAGCAAATGCCACCCTCACTGGGGCAAAGGCCTATATTGCCAGGGCAGCAAGGACTTCCACAGTCCACGCAGCAAGCACCTATGCAGCCAGTGCAACAAACATCTTATCAGGGGATGCATCAAGTGCCACACGGCCCCCAAGGACAAGTTTATTCAGGTGCTCAAATGGGACATCCACATGGTTACCCACTTACTCCTCAACAGACCCAGTACACATATCAGCAGAATATGCATCCCCAAGGGCCACCGGATTCCTCGCAACAATCTCAACATTTAATGCATGGGCAACAGTTTCCCCATCAACAAGAGCATAAAATGGGATTCCCTCCAAGATACGATCTTGAAATTCAGCAAGGGAAGCAAACTGGGTTTTCTCCAGCCCACATTCAGCAAACTGGGACACCATCTGCCCAAAACTTACGTGCAAATTCCATTCATGCACCACAGATTGGTGTTCAGCCTAGTCAAACTACACAATATGATCGCTCTTCTGTCAATATGCAGCAGGGTGGAGCAGATTTAGCTCTCCAATCAGGTGGTTCTAGGTTTCAAAATGAGATGGGCCCTGGTATCATTCATGGGCAGCAGCAGAATCTGCCCCCTATCAGATCAAAGATGGGTTACGAAGAAAACCCTATTGGAAGAACTGGAAATGATTATTCTTACAACACTAATAAGGATGGCGATGCTATGCCTCAGCATCCCAAGCTAGCTGCACTACCCATGCCAAGAAATCAGCAGGCGAGTTACTCCTTGGATCATTTATCATTTTCTAAGTGCCACCTCTGGTGTTCAGGTCTTATTTTGCCTACTTTAGTTACCTCTAATGCACATGATGAATGACTTGTGACTAGTATAGAAGGAAAGGGATTATAAGATGGAGAAAACACATCTATCTACACCATGTTCTTACAATTTACAAGTTTCTGATTAGTTTTCTTGTTAATCTGCGTTCTCGTGCCTCTAATGGAAAGCACTTCACTGGATGTCTGTTGATGCCCGTGCTACTTTTTATCAGGAACCGAGGATGCGTGATTTCCCCCCTCAAAATGCTTCTGTTAATCTTCCAGGGCAATCAAATGGCCCTGCAGGACCTCCAAGGCATGGCAGCTATGGTCATGCAACTGTCACCCCACCGTTTCCAGGCAATTCTCTTGTCAGGCCTCCTGTAATGATGGGACCCTCAGATGCTATTCCTCTCTCAGCAGCCGAGGTTTATCGTGAAAAGCATGAAGTAACAGCCACGGTTTGTATTCTTTGCTTTCTAAATTATGTATAATTTAAGGATTTCACATCATTTGCATCACGTAGAAAGTTTTCTATGTCCATGATCTATATATGTTATTTTTGAGAAGTACATATATGTTATTTTTGTTGTTGATGATATATTTACATTAGAATTCCCAGATGCAAGATGGTTAGGTTAAGAAAATTGTGAATCATATGAAACAAAAGCTATTAGCAGAATCTCGAAGAAAGCTGCTAATAGCAACTTATTGCTATAAGTACTTAAGAGATCACATATCTGAATTTTTGGAAAATTGATGAAAATATCCTTCTGAATAGAGGAATAATTATGTTGGGTATGTAGTCCAATTATATTAAAACAAGTGCGTGGAATTTACCCATGTTTACATTATATGGCTTGGATATGGGCGTGGGACATTTTCTGGACTGCTTTTTTGCTGGTAGACTAGGAAGAGCCGAAGAGAGAAGATTTCTAACTAGGAGGAGAAAGATAAGAAACATATTGCTTCTTATCTAAGATGGAAACAGTTGTCCACGTGATGTGGGTTTGGACCTTGCAGTCTAGATAACCCCTCTATTAGCTTATCGGAATACCCCTTATGTCTACTTTCCAAAAATAAACGCCCTTTTCTGGTATTACTTTCCCAACTCAATGCAATAATCTGCCTTGTTCTTCTCATAAATTCGATGGTTAAAATATATTGTCTTGCATTCTCTTCATATTACGTCACTGACCGTATGATTGAACTACAATTAATGCCTCCGTTGCTTGTACATGCTCTGCGATTATGGTATTTCTTGGTCATGAGATTGTTACTTCTACCTTTAGAATTGATGCATGGCCAAAAAAAAAGTTTAGCACCAATATATGTGTTTATCAAGAGTCTGCACAATAAGCTGTTTTAGCTGCTGCCATATTCCCTCTTTTTTTGGTAGGTTCTTCAGTCCAATGGTATGCTTATCCAAGTTAATAATTACTGAAATCTGATAACCCGATTCCTATCCAGGGTGACAATGTTCCTGCTCCATTCATGACATTTGAAGCCACTGGCTTTCCGCCAGAGATACTACACGAGGTAAGTATTTTAACCCAAACTGTGATTAACTGTTTATAAGTGCCATGAAGATCTTAAAATCCATCTTTTTCTCGACTTATTTCATTTGCAAAATTCATTCTTTTAGCTTATCAGTTTTCACTTGTCGCAGGTGCGATATCTGCTCCAGAAGAGGAGCACATGTCGTACGCTGCAGTGCTAACTCATACTTTTGCAAGAACTATTCTGAGTTTTTGAGGCTGCAACATGAACAATTGGAGCCTTCCTCTGGCAGATTGTTGTAGGATGGTTGCCCCTCATTCAATTCATACTATATGTGACTGGGGTTTCTAGCTTATTGGCTCCGCCTCTTCTCTTTTAAATGCTCCATTTTGTTGCCTCAAGTTGCTTCAGTAAGCAACTGCACACCCATGGGTTTTTTTTTGAGCAATCTTTTTCCCCCCTTCTATCTTTTTCCTTTTCAAATAGTGAAACAGTTCCCTCTTAGTGTGTTTTTTCATTTTAAATCATGTCCAAACTTGGTTCAAATTTCTTAGCTTTTTCTCATTCAGAGGCTCATTGTTTACATAATTCTGTTTCAGATACATTTTGCTGGTTTCTCTGCTCCCACTCCAATTCAGGCACAGACATGGCCTATTGCTCTACAGAATAGGGACATAGTTGCTATTGCCAAGACAGGTTCTGGTAAAACATTGGGATATCTGATCCCTGCATTCATTCATCTTAGGCGACGGCAAAATAATCCTCTTAATGGTCCAACTGTGTTGGTTTTGGCTCCAACTCGGGAGCTTGCTACCCAAATCCAAGATGAAGCAATCAAGTTTGGCCGATCATCTAGAGTCTCTTGCACAGTGAGTCGTCATTCCTTTTTTTCTTTACTTCTACATTCTTCTAAATTGAATTTTTTTACATGCTGAATGGAAGAAAAAAACGTTTCATTTTTTTTGTTTCAGTGCTTGTATGGTGGTGCTCCAAAGGGCCCTCAGTTAAAAGAACTGGATCGTGGAGCGGATGTCGTGGTTGCTACTCCTGGGCGGCTCAATGACATACTCGAAATGAAGAGAATTGATTTTAGGCAGGTTTCTCTTCTTGTGCTTGATGAGGCTGATAGAATGCTTGACATGGGATTCGAACCTCAGATCCGCAAGATTGTCAATGAAATACCTCCAAGAAGGCAAACTCTCATGTACACAGCAACATGGCCTAAAGAAGTGAGAAAAATAGCAAGCGATCTGCTTGTTAATCCAATCCAGGTGAATATTGGCAGTGTCGACGAACTTGCTGCAAATAAGTCTATCACACAGGTAAGTTGGGATAATAATTGTCTTTCTAAAGAAGATCAAATAAAGAGATTAATGATTGAAGAAAATTAATATTTATAATTATAGGTCACACCTTAAAAAAAAGGTTTATTACTGGGTTTTAACCTTCAGTTACGGTTCCTTCTTTTTTCCATTCTCTCCCCCTCTATGCAATTATCTTAGCATAACATATAAGTTGCTATCCAGTTTAGATTTTAGAAGTTTCTGCTACTCCAAGAACAAATATGTTTCTCATCATCTCCTTTGAGGTGCACAACACATTATTTTCCTTTAAGCATGTGCCGGAATCATGTTCATCAGTGTTGTTTTTAGATCTCCTGCTTTACAAGTATACCTTGCAGTTATTAGTTGTGGAGTAAAATCTGGTTTGCTTTTGTATTTTATTTTTTCATCTCTTATCTGTTTCTTCTCGTATTGAACCCTGAACGTGTATTTCTACCTTGCAGTATGTTGAAGTAGTCCCTGAAATGCAGAAGCAAAGACGCTTGGAGCAAATTCTTAGATCCCAAGAGCGTGGTTCTAAAGCTATTATATTTTGTTCAACTAAAAAGTTATGTGACCAGCTGACTCGTAGCCTAGGACGTAATTTTGGGGCTGCTGCAATTCATGGAGACAAAAATCAGGGTGAAAGGGACTGGGTACTGAATCAATTCCGAGCGGGCAAGTCCCCTGTTCTAGTTGCCACTGATGTTGCTGCTCGGGGCCTTGACATAAGAGATATAAGGTCATAAACTTTCTATTTGCTTCATTTCAGTCCAAATCCTCTCTGAAAAGTCTTTGCTTGATATTGCTTAAATTTCCATGCATTTTTATTTGGAGAAAGATATAATAGCATTCTATCATTTTGCTTTAATTGGTTGGAGATATCTATCTTGAATTATTTTTTCACTTATATCTCACAGGGTAGTGGTCAACTATGACTTTCCATCTGGGATTGAAGACTATGTTCACCGCATTGGAAGAACTGGGAGGGCTGGTGCTACGGGTATTGCCTATACATTCTTCTCAGAGCAAGACTGGAAATATGCAGCTGATCTTGTTAAAGTCTTGGAGGGAGCCAACCAAAACGTGCCTCCCGAGGTGAGAGAAATAGCTTTACGTGGTGGTCCTGGTTATGGCAAAGATCGAGGTGGGGTAAGCCGCTTTGATTCTGCTGATGGTGGTGGTCGTTGGGATTCTGGTGGTCGAGGTGGCACGAGGGATGGTGGCTTTGGTGGTCGTGGTGGGATGAGAGATGGTGGCTTCGGTGGACGTGGTGGGATGAGAGATGGTGGCTTCGGTAGACGTGGTGGGATGATAGATGGTGGCTTCGGGGGACGTGGTGGGATGCGAGATGGTGGTTTTGGCGGACGTGGTGGGATGAGAGATGGTGGCTTTGGTGGTCGTGGTGGTGGGAGGGATGGTGCTCGGATCGGTTGGGACAGGAATGAACGTGGTACACGTGATCAATATCATAACGCAGACGTGCCAGGGCGTGGTAGGGGCAGGGGGCGGGGACGATTTGATAGCAGAAGAGATATTTCAGACAGGAAAAGAGAGAGAAGTTATAGCTCTAGTCCTGAGAGAGTTCGAACATGGGGTTATAGCAGAAGCCGAAGCCGTAGCTCGAGCAGGAGCCGCAGCAGGGGTAGGAGTTATAGCAGGAGCCGTAGCTGGTCTCGCAGCCGCAGTCGCTCTCATAGCCGTGGTCGGTCTCGCAGCCGCAGCCGTAGCTATGATAGATATGAGAGGAGGCCGCCACGCAAATCTAAGTTTGATCAGATGGATGTTTCTGTCCCCAATGTTGAGGTTCCTCCTGAATCTGGGACATCCGCCACAAATCCAGGCACACAAGGCAAGGAATTCTCTGGAGCCGAGCCAGTTGAGCAGGTTCCTTTAGCTGCCAGTGTTAATACTGGCTTCCCTGATGCTGAATCCAACCCTAGCAATCCAGCAACAGAACCGTAGAGCGACACAACACTCGTGAAGATGGGTTCATAATGTGAGGAAGCATAAACATTTGGGTGGGCGTTGGATTCGATTGTCAGTGTGCTATTCAGTGTTTGTTAAATTAAGGTTGTTTTCCCGGCGACAAACCTATGTAGTCCGTCAGACTAAATTTCGTCTTATTGTCCTCATTTGTGTTTCAATGTTTTTGGTGATGGGTTTATTGTACCGGTAAATTTTCCGGGTTTTTAATCTATAATAGGAATACTTGAGACTGTTTTTGATTTGTTTTCAACATTCCTGTTTTAACAAAGAGAAGTTTGTTGTGCTGCCTTGTATTGTGTCTCCCAAGTGGAGTGGGAGTGGAGGGGAAGATATGCTTGTTCCTTTCTTTCTCTCTGTCTTGTTCTAAGAATCTTCTGTATGGTGGAGAAGTCTTATTTATTCTCTTCAAGCTTTCTTCAAATATCAAAATAAGCTAAAATTAGCTTATATTTCAACTTCTTTTACTCATTTTTGTCCTTTGTTCAATAAACCAATCAAGCTTTTGGGTGGAGTTGAGATTTATTCTCTATTTTCTTGTCCTCTTTGTCGATTTCTCGCTAAATTTCGACATTTTTGTGTTTTATCTATTATTAGTAAATAAGAAGATGTCATTTCAAATGTGATGATTTTTTGAGGTTTTTCGAGTATTAAAATTTAACGGAGGGCAACAGATCTTGTGGCGAAGAAGGGGAAAAGAGGCATCAAAGATTGGTATTTTATATGTAAAGAAAGAATATAATTTTTATTTCTTCATCTTGGCCAGCTTTTATTGTGGGATCAGCCTTGATGCGAACAAGTTCCACTAAATTATCACCTGTCTTACTTTTAATTAATTCTTATGATATTTATTGCAATGAAGATTTGATTTGGGTGGCATGCCATTTGGCCCATTTTGACTTTTTTGGGCATGTGGGAATCGTATATGCTATATTGGGGCATTTATTTCAATGGCCCTCACATTTATTAAACACTTTTTACTCTTCAAATATTTGAGTAGTCGATCAAATTACTTTTTATTTACATTAAATAATTCACGAAATTCATATTTATTACTTATTTATAATTTAAATTGATTATAAATTTCTCCCAAATACTTTAAATATTTTTAATTTGTCATAAATGTCGGGGCCAAAAACAGAATTTAATCTGTTATTCATTAATTTCTATAGTTTGAAGTGTGTCCACAAATATTCATTCGCATTTCAGCCACCCACATTTTCAATTTTTTCTTTTAATTTTAAAATCTCGAAGCTCTTTTTATTTTTTTTCCTATTTCTCTTCGAAATGGAATTTGGATTAAAAACTGCAAATGTTCAATATTTTGTTACCATTTTTCAATTATTTTTTTTCGCCACAATCATTATTTCAATTTTTTTTTTTAAATTCTCATTCTTATTTTCAATCACATTTACATAATAAAATATTTTACACATAAATTTAATTTTTTTTTTTCCTATTTTTAAATTATACATTTTTCAAAAAAACACTATTTTAAATATTATTTTTTTAAAACAGTGGGTTAATATTTCGGTTATGCAGTGCAGATTCTGCCACCAAATCTCTCTCCTTCCAGTTTTCATACCACAATAAAATATTTTAAAAAATAAATATTCATTAAAAAATAATTTCAACACACACCGCCATTTCTCTCTCTTTTATTGTATAAAAATAATAATAATAAATTTTCTCTCTCTAGGGTTCGGGGTTCCTTAACCGCGTCTACTTTGATTTTATTTTATTTTTAATGAAAAAAATTATGTTTGCGGTATTCGAAAATTCAATACAAAACAAACCCTTGTTCATTTGATTCTCCTTCAATTCTTCAGGTCAACCATCGCTTAAATCTCGCGTCTCTCTCTCTCTCTCGGTACTCTCTCTCCCTCTCTCTTCCCTCTTTTTATTTATACAAATATATCTAGTAGCTTATACGGTACGCACATTTGAAAGCAGATATGTTGTGTGTAACTAACTGTATGTGTGTTTTAATGGGAATTACGTGAGGTAAAATTTTATAGGTAATTTCGGTCCCTTTTTGGGTTCTTGGGTTGTTGAATTGATTATTGTATTGCTTAATTGAGCAGTTTGTTGGTTCTTTGGTTATTAAACTTTTAACTCTTTTTTTTTTTTTTTCGGGAAGTTGGGGTGGAGAGAGAGAGGTTAAGGGTGGTTGGATTTTATTTTCTAGGGTTTTAATTGTTAGATCAGTTTTACTGTTTTTCCAATTTTTTATTGATGTTTTTATTTGGGGGTTTTGTACTCTCTATGAACGAGTGTTTTTAACATTATTGATTGGAGATATAACTTTAGATTATGAATGTAGATTTATGGTTTTTTCCTTTAATAAATTACTGTTCATTATGTTAACCAAAGAGTATTAGTTTCTTGCCTTTTTTGAATGGGATGGGTGGAAATGAACACTGTAAAGTTGCTGGACTAGTGAAAATAGTGTCCGATGATGTTCATATCCAAGTGACTGAGAAGTTTTGAGAGCATCATGTCTTCTGGTTGGTAGATTTGTTGTTTGCTCCTCTGTATTATCGAAAGGTCTAATAATTTTCTTCGAGAATACAATAACTTTCTGATTGGGATTTTTCAGTTTGGATTTCTATTTTGTCCATTCGTGCTGCATGCATTCTTTTTACGTGTTATATCTTCTCCAGGAGTGGCAGTCCTGGGATGGAAGTATATAATGTTCCTGAACAAGGACATGCAGATGCATATCTTGGTAATTTCTATGTGATTGCTTGATAGTTAATTAAGGCATTACTTCTCCTAGTACTGTTGTAACTTTTCCTAGATAGAGGGCGTAGGGATATACTGAGAGCGGTTCAACACCTGCCTCTTTTTTCTTCATATTTTTCATGTTTGAAGCGAATGGCTATTAATATAATAAGGAATTTTTGGTCCTTCAGATGCAAGGTGCTGAATCAAATTCACAGATCACCAGTCCACTCCTTGAACATTTTGAAACCATGTACAACGAAGGAGTCCCGGAGTATGTTGTCAATCAGGGCTTGTATTATCCTACCGCCACCAACTATGGATATATTTGTACAGGTGAATTGAATAGCATTTATGTTAAACTGTATGGATTTGAGCTAAAAATATAACCCGTGGAGAGGCTGATGAAATATTCTCTCATTTTGTTAGCATTTGAATCACCTGGTGATTGGGATGACTCCCATAGAATTTTTGGTCTGGATGGTCAAGAAATCCAGTACACGGTGAGTCCCTTTCTTCTGAATTTAAGATCTACACCACTTGAAGTTACTGAAGTCGTGCATCTTCTCTTTCAGGGTGCACCAAATGAAAGTCTTCCATATGTATATTATATACCTGGCTATGGATATGCACAATCTTCATATAACCCATACAACCCTTACATTCCTGGTGCAATGGTGGGAGTTGATGGATCATTTGTGGGGGCACAACAGTATTATACCATGCCGTCTTACGAGAATCCTGTTTCTTCATCTGCTTACATCCCCATGATTGCAAATAGTACAACAGACCCGTTTGTTCATAATGATTCGTCTGCTAAGCGAGCTGATGGTCCAGCTCTTAAGCATAATCCATTTTCAAAATCGCCTAAATTTTCTCCTACTCCATTAGGTACTGCTGCTAGCCCGATTAATTCTGTTATCCGGTTATCAGAAGAATTTAAAAAAGCAAATGCTGGATCTAGCAAGCAGGCCATGACTCATGAAGGTGTTAACTCTAGAAGTTTTCCCAGTTCAGCATCATCACAAATTCCCCAGGAGAGCCTCTTTGAGGTAACAGAAGTGAATATGCGAATTAAATTGTTTGCACATAAACTAATCTTGAATTTTTAGCTATCTAGAAGCATGTCTGGAAGGTGTTTAAATTATTTAAATTATAAATAAATAGAAATGAGTGGTGGATAAGTGGTAGTATTTGTGGGTTCTTTGAAATGAAAAAGTAGCTTCAGTGTTTTTAAACAGCTTGTAAACATGAGCTAAACATAGGCTAGGATCCTTATCCTGATGCTGAGCTGTGTTTTTCCAGTATATTGAAGCTAATGACCTTGCTTTTGTTTGATTGCAAATTTTTGTGTTTTAGGGTAAAAAGGCTGTGGTTATGGAAAATGTTCCGAACTGGAAGGCATTATCTAGTCAAAGCCACTTAAAAAATGCTGTTCCTTCCGGCAATGGCGTATCTGGTTTCGGACCAAGCAATTATGCCCAAGCTCCATTAGATAAAGTTAAGCCCAAGGTATTCTATGGAAGAACTCAGGATGATGTTAAAGTAAGTACTGATGCATTGACCGAACAAAATCGAGGACCTAGAATTAACAAATTGAAAAACCAATTGGCTGTTAAAGCCTACACAGCGAGGGCGGGAGATTCTGATGCTCAAGGAAACATTATTATCCATACAGATCAATATAATAAGGGTGATTTTCTGGTTGATTACATGAATGCTAAGTTTTTTGTAATCAAATCATATAGTGAGGATGACGTGCACAAGAGTATAAAATACAATGTTTGGTCATCTACACCTAACGGAAACAGGAAGCTAAACAGCGCATATGAAGATGCTCAGAGAATAGCTGCTGCAGATTCAAGAGGCTGCCACATTTTTCTCTTCTTCTCCGTGAGTTACATTCTATGATTTAATAAATTAGTCGCACATTATTGTCTGTGAGATTATTTACGGCTCAATTAACACTTTCCAGATTTTTGACGTTTACTCAGAGTTACTCATTGGTGCCTCTTTATCTTTTCTTACTAAAGGTCAATGCCAGTGGCCAGTTCTGCAGTGTTGCTGAAATGACTGGTCCTGTAGATTTTCATAGAGATATGGATTTTTGGCAGCAAGACAAGTGGAGTGGTAGCTTTCCTGTTAAGTGGCACATCATAAAGGATGTGCCAAACCCAAATTTTAGACACATCATGCTAGAAAACAATGAGAATAAGCCAGTGACTAACAGCAGAGATACACAAGAGGTATGCTAACATTTTTGCTTGTTGCTCCGCATTTTCTTTAACAGCAATAACTTGCTCATTATGGATCGGGGAAGTTGTGCTCATCCTTTTGTAGCAAACAAGTGGTGATGTTTTTTTTTTTTTGTGGTTGAAAAACAGGTTAAATATGTTGACGAGACTCATTTTGCTCTCACCTTTGAAGAGAAAAAAAAAATAATATATAGAAAATTAAAATGGAAAACCCTGCAACAAAATTTTGACTCAATCTGATGGAAGTGATTATTAAATAAGTATAGATTACCGTTTGATATCATGTAGGTTTAATTAGCTTCTGTAGTTGATAATTGATATTTTCTTCTTCAGATACACTACAAGAAAGGCATGGAGATGCTGAAAATATTCAAGAACTATATATCGAAGACATCCTTACTGGATGACTTTATGTACTATGAAAATAGACAGAAGATCATGCAGGAAGAAAAAGCAAGGTTGCTAGTTAAGAACTATGAGAACCCATACCTTGTGCCTCTAGTAGATCAAAACAGACAGAAGATCCTGCAGGAAGAAAAAGCGAGGTTGCTAGTTAAGAACTATGAGAACCCATACCTTGTGCCTCTAGTAGATCCTCCCCGCAATCTTAATCCTATTCTTGATCCTTCTCCTAGTGAAGATGAGAAAGTCGTCTTGCGCGATGATTCAAGCAGCTCCAACAAGAATGAGTTTTATTCCAACGAAGAGGTTTCAATGCACGTAGTTTCAGTCGATGGGAAACCAAACATTGATGTCAAATTAAGTTTTGGTTCACTAACAATTAATCCGAAAGAGTCTGATTCCACGTCTTTGGTGCCTGATACTGATAGCAAAGCAAACGCTGAACCGATTGATGTTGTTACAGTAGGGTCTATGCCTGTCAAAGTTAACAGTTTTACTGGATCTTCTGGTTTTTTAACGGTTGGAACAATCCCACTTGATCCTAGAGCTCTCCAGCTTGGTGATGATGGTTACTCGAGCAAAAATGGATCTAAAAAAGGGTGATGTATGGGAATCTGGATTACCAATAGATTGATTGTCGTGGACAGGTATGGGGTAGAGATCTTGAAGAATACCGTACACAAGGATGTATCATCACGAGAAATGAACATCTTGCATGCTCATCTATCTCGTGTTGTTTTCGCTTGGACAGGATCAATATGAAACACTAAAGTCTTTTGGTTTTGGGGTCCTTCGGGCGGTTGGTGCCTGATACCCTTTATGAACAAGTTTTTTTACTGTTTCCTTCTTAGGAGATGAATGAATTGAAGATACAACAGATTATTTTAGTTGGTTGGAGAAGAAAGAAAAAGGGAGTGGGCACTGTAATGTTACTTTTCCTTTAAATTATTCAGTTCCTTATTTTTGTTGGAATTGGAAAAAAAATGATTTACTCTAATTTGGATTAAAATTTTATGAATTCTAATATTATTTATTTTTTTTTTTTTTGCAATTTCATGTATCATGTTAGAATTTCTTGCACTCTTATGCAATTAAACCATTTGAGTCTTGACCTCGTCTTTCTAGCGATCGCAGAAATCGGTTTATAAACAGTTCCAATTATATATGGATAAAGATGAGTGGTGAAAATATGAAGAAAATTTGTGTGATTCATGAAATATATGAATAAAAGTGGTTTGTTCAATCAGGAGTAATTTATAAACCATAGCCAGGAATTTGCTCAATTCTGTGCGCTTTCAGAATATTTGGGCATTTTATTTTGGGTAAATAGCAGCAGAGAACTCTTAACTTTTGATGTGTTGCACTTTAGTCCACAACCTTTAAATCAGAGCATGCCCATCAAAGGTAAAGGGACTTCAAGTGCTATTTACCCTTTTCATTTTCACAAGTCTTGATCTTTAGCATCCTTCCGAACACAAACATCAAGACTTTGATTTGTCAAGTACGCCTTTGTTTGACCCACATTATTTTTTTCATCCCCATTCTTCTACTCATTTTCAACCAAACATTTTTCAATAAAATAATATTTTCAATCACATCAATAACTTTTCATTCTCTTTCAACCACATATTCCTCGTCACTCGTCACATCACTTCAAAAAAATGCATTCTCTCATTTTAATATGCACCAAACACGCTTCCATTGTCACTGAACTCGTACAAGTATTTTCAATTATCATTGAAATGCAACAGCTTTTGGAGTTGTCACAAAAATTTCTCAAATATTTTCCAGTGGTCATTAAATTTAGATATTTAGTGGGGCAACATTTCTCCACTTGTTAGGGAAAAACAAGGATAAATATGTTGAAACGTATGGATTATTATTCATCTTCCAAGGGAATTGGTACATTTTCATTGTTCAATCAGAAGAACCTCCCTCGTGACTGGCATTTTCAAATCACAACTCACGAGGGGCAAATCCAAAAGGCGGGTGTTCAAAGTAATCTTTAAAAATTAAACGCAGAAAATAAACCAAAAATGAAACCTCTGATGCAATTGTTCAGCTATGCTATGGCATTGCGATCAGAACGTGCACTCACAGTCACTGCTACGAGTAGAATGATATCCGAGATCAGAATTCAGAGCTTTTGCTGAATTTGCGTCCAGACATTGCCTCAGATTCATATAGCATGTGATTGATGAGTCCCCTTGCTGCACTGCCAAATGGAAAAGGAAAGGAACGCATTGCTTTTGGGTTAGCATGAGCACATCTATCTAAATCAGGACCTTACAAAAATGAGATATGTCGAAGAGTGTATGAAAAGAGTAGAAGGTGATTCTGGCAACGTAGAACTGAAATCCTAATTGCACAGAAAGAAAATAAAGTAAATTGAAACTCACTCATCCTTGAATTTTTGAATTTTCTCTGGATCAGTCTCGTGCATACGCTTTTTGAACTGCTGTCTAACCATATCAACAAGAAGTTCTGTATTGTATTGCTGAAAATAGAGTTGATAAGAAGAACCAAGTTAGTAACCTTTTTTTTCTCAACTAGAGATAAATGCCAAAGAAGTGGTGGAGGAATAACATTCGGAATAAATGTGAGGTTCTGGCTTCTTAGTTATATTTTCAAGAATAAAATGAATTCCTCATCGAGACTTGAATAGTGTGACAGAGATTGCATACTTAAAACTAGCTCGAAAGATTTGATATAACTAATAAGAAAATCTAGGAAGATATCCATTTACTGTCTTCCTATTTCACTATAATTTTGTGATTGGCGAGTTGATTTGGTTCTTGGATGGTCAATATAGGGAAGAGACCGAAATCAGGACATAGGATGACCACCCAATCAGAAAAAATATGCTTCTTTCCAAAATATTTGGTACTATCAAAAGTATAAAAGATAAACTTCTTGGTAGTTATTTTCCCTCTTGTTGGGCATGACCTCAATTAAGACACAATTAGTTTATCCTAATCACTCATTAGGAGCGCATGCCTACTGATTGCAAATAAATGGCAAAAGCCAAAAAGGTAACAATATCAAAAGGGTCCTCTCATAGACTATGCCTGCACACAACCTACTCGAGGATCATGATCATGAGTCATAGGTACTTGAACCAGGTAGTTTAACTTTCTTGTGTACCATAGCCAACAAAAGCAAAGAAGGTTCGTAACAGAGCATGCAACTTGAACTCAGACACGAGGAAAAACATCAAAAATGTGCATGACCAATCAGTTCTAGGTACCTAAATTTACATCATAAAATACTGCCAAAATACTGCCAATGGATCAGAATGGATTACACAGAGCTATAAACAATTTAATCAACCAAGTCTCTGTAGAATCTCTCATGATCAATGTCACAAGGAGTGAAGGGGAATTTTAGCATCATATCGATCACATCTAACTTCAGTTAGCTGGAAGGTACACTATTATGTTCATACATTGAACCCTAAGAAACCCAAGATATATCGAAATATGAGAGAACAAATCAAACAGTGACACTATTACCGTTAAGAAGTTTCTGCATAATTTAGACAGCTAACTGAAAGGACTTGTGTAGATGAGCAAATAATGAGTCCACAAAAATTCCAAGAAGGCTGGAATCCGACCTTCATCGGAACTCAAATCTAGATCAGAGCATACAATCAATTAAACCACCTCTTACAAAATCTTCCGTTGACAACACGAGCAAAATAATCACGTCCTTCAAGTGTAATTTTACTACCATCAGCTCTTGGATCTAGTGGTATGTGGTAATTTAGAGTCTAGAGTTAGCTGCATAACAGGAGTATATACAGGGACATACAGTTGCATGCCTGCTAACTTGATGCAACAGGCAATTCAAAAATCCATGATTAGCTCCTCCCGATTTGATGCAAATGTTTTTTTGAACAATGGGAAGAAATCATTTCTTGAAAATTTCTGAGTACACGTTTTCCATTCATATCACTAGAAAATATAAAATCCCTAGATCAAAAGCACAATTTTTTTTATTACCACAATGAGAAACTATTTAACAATATTTTATCATCTTTATCTTCTGCACTATAGATAAACTCAGATTCATCGAGAAACAAGCCACGTAGAATCGAGAACATCAAGTGATCAAGCTAGGGAATCAAATACCTTCTGCCCAATATATTTAGCACGCCGCAGGCATTCGCGATAAAGCTACAGCATAAAATGGTAAAATAAGTTATTTTAACACGGAATATCTAAATTCTTTTAACTATTTTTTTCAAATATTACCACAGACCCAAAGAATCGGTTTTTATACTCATAAACAAACCCCTAAGTTTAATTTTTTTTTCCCCCTAATTTCGTCTAGGCCAGATATAAAATCATATAACCATAAAAATGAATTAAATGCTTAGAAATAGAAAAAAATAATAATAATGAACTAAATGGAATGATAACAATACTGACTCGAATAGCATTGTTTGCGAGTTCAGGAGGCAAGGCTGTCTGCAAAGAAGGCATTTTTCCTTAATTTTACCTGACAAAATATATCCAAAAGGACTAAGAGAAACAATAAAAATGAAGTTCGAACAATATCCTATCCTATGCTAATCCATACTGATACATATATATATATATATAGAGAGAGAGAGAGAGAGAGATTGTACCTGTTGCCGGAAGTGGTCAGAGGTTATGTAACTCGACGGAGGCCGGAGGGGAAAATGGAAGTGCCTGCACAAGGTTTTGGACTGGAGACTGATTGAATTCTACTAAGTCGTTTCTAGAGAACCCATGAGTCGCTAACGCGACTTTAAGATAATCTGCTTCCTTTTTGGCCCTTCAGTTACCATCCAAGAATTTTTCTTCCTCAGTTTTTATTTTTGCCAAGTAATAATCCAAGAGTTAAATTGGTCGAAAAACTTGTATCGCGTTTCATAATTGTAACGATCTAAATTTATTTTATATCGAGGTTACAAATGGTAAACATACACCCATTTTGGAGAGCGTTATTGCAGACGGGAGGCGACTCAAGAAAATTATGAAAAATGAATTGTAGTGGATGTTAATTTTAAAGAGAGACGAAATATATCGACTTTTATCTTGCATTGCTCGCGAAAGGGTTGCCTTATGGGTTATAAGCAATTTAGACACTCAACTCGTTATAGGACGGTTTTGGGGGTGAGTTTTGCCAAATTAATTGTTAAAGCAATCTACGCCATTTCTATTTTGATTTTTAAGGTTTTGTTGCATAATTTGAAATTTTCAAAGTGCCGTACATTGTGTGAGGCCTTTTATTGACTTTAAAATCATGTTCAACAAAATAAATTTCTTATTATATCAAACTCAAATATTAATTTCAATCTCACACTCACAAATCATAATCACTACTCCTTTTATTTATACATTTTGTGGAATCCACTATTAATTCTATTAATTTTCCTTTTTTTTTTTTTTTTAGTTATTATTTAATACTAGTGTGATTCGTGCGTTGCACGATAATCGTTATAATTTTTGTAATTCCAGAATCGAACAACGGCAAAAATAACATTAAATTGTTTCAAGTAATGAATATTCAGACACCTTTAAATTACACCACTTCCAATAACTAAAAAGGGAAGATAATAAAAATTAGTCTTATTTAGCAACAAAAAATTCAATAGAAAACTTGCAAGTTACAATGAAAAATGCACAAATAAACAAAAAAGAAGTTAGAAATAAAAGGAGAAATTATTCATCATAAACAACCAATATAAATCAATTCAAATTTAAAAACACACATATACTAACAAACTAACAAGATATTGTTGTTTCTTCTTTCTTCCTCAATTTTCTTGAAATACAAACATTTAGAGTCTTGTATATCATTGCATTAGGTTAATAGTCAACACCAAACTTAATATAATCTGAATCCTTATATACACATGGTTGAGTTTCTCCAGTAGACATAGCAATGAAATGAACTGAGTTGCAAAGAAAGATTCATATAGTCCACTCAAATTTACAGAG
>CAIGRF010327103.1:0-13228 GCA_903798235.1 Fraxinus ornus | reverse complement strand
GTGATTGTGAAAATAAAAAAAGCAATCAAGTATATTGTATTTATTGCAACATATACATCCATTTTCCCTACAGAAATATAAAATAGAGACTCGTGAAAGAGATAACGAGTGACACCATCTACAAAAAAAAAAAAAAAATATCATGGACGGCTTTTGATGAAATTAATCACTAATGACAACGGAAGAGACCAAATTTATAATTGAAATCTATCCACAGTGTAGTTTTTTATCATATCATCATTGATGACTGCAACAATTATTATCAAAATTTTGAAAATTCAAATTAATTTATTTCTACCTCTACCACTATTAGATCTGGTGCAGGAAGTTCTAACGCATCAAAGCACAATTTTAATCAGAACAAAGATTACATCTAATAAATTGGTTTAAGCACAATTTTAATCGGCAGTTAAGGAAACAAAACATGATGATAATTTTGAACACACAACATTTGCAATTGAGTTTGAACTGTAGATCTATGATATTCCTCTACAACCCAATAAATAAATCGATAGCTGCCCTATAAAGAAATTTATAGCAATTGAATGACCCAATTTACATTTCACACAATATTCCCCTGAAAATCGGATAGCAATCCAATCAATAAATATCAATAAATGATACCTCTTATCTGTCTCTGGCGCTGATTTGGGTCGTTAGACTAGTGGGCCCGATGACTGATGGCTGATTGAAGGCGGTGGGACGGTAATATGGTGGCGGAAGTTGCAACCGCGACTTCGATTCGGCAACAGGAGCTCAATAGGAGGTTTGTGAGAGACGAACGTTGCGGGAGAGGGGGAGAGAGAGAGGAAGCGAGAACTGAGAGGAAACACCGTTTCCCGTGTTTTGGAATTAAACAATTTTTCTGTGTAGATTTTCCAAAACGTGATTTTGTCCATTTTCTATTTCCAGTTCTTTTTATTTTTTTGCCATTTTCGAAAATACGTTTTCGAAAATAGGTAAGAGAACGTATTTTCACTATTTTGAAAAATTGAAAACAGAAAACGATTTGAAAACGATAAAGAGAAGATGGTCTAAAGGTTTGTGGTGTTTTTAAAAGTATTGATGCAGTAAAAGCAAATGAAATTGAAAACTTGGTATTTTGAAGCAAAGAAAACTAAAATTACATAGTTAACATCAGAAACATTACAATTTAAAGCTTGATTAATAACAACCCACTAAAATCATGGTCCTAAGACTAAGCCATGATCACAAACATGAATAAAAAAAATAACCAACACCCAAAAATAAAAGGAACAAATTTGAAATAGTCAACTAAACAACATTTATAACTCCACATCAGCAGTCCTAAACACGTCTTCTAACAATTATTAGACAACTGAAAATCTACCAAGAGTATGTAATCTTCGCTACTATACTTCTATTGGATAGATAAGTAGCTACAAAAGTACCACTGGAAAAGAAACTATAAGAACAGAAGAGATCAAATCACACTTTTCACGGTTGTATTAGGTAACAACCCCCTCCAGCACTGTGCAGGCAGTAATTCCAAGTAGATATTTAGTTTAGGAAGGCGAAACAAAAGAAAAGCAAAAACAACCTGGAAGACCAAAGTAGGGAAAAAAAAAAAGGTCAAATTCCCAGATGAGTCGCTTCATCTAAAGCCTTGAGCTGTAATAGAGTGGACAAATTTGTTTGTTTAAATTGTCTTCAACACAACCAGACTTGCAGGCCTCATATTTTCACTAGGGCTTGAAACAATGCACATTTTTTAGAATTGACTTAGGACCTTTGATTATTTTAATACCACGTTGAACTAGTTTGAACTGTTAAAGAGGGGACATATTTATTTATTTGAAGATTGTCTTCAACATTGCTAGGTACATATCTGGTTCAACTAGGCAGCCAATCACCACGCATGAATCACATAAAGGCTTATCTAGAAAAAAACGGAGATCAAACAAGGCATAGCCAATACATTGTGACATTTAAAATATAGAGAAGTGAACTCAAATTTGAAGACATAGCAAGTACATGGGCTCCATTGACAGACGTTGTAAACTCACTTATCACGCAATATGCGTACTGCGAGTGGTAAATCATCTGTGTACGACTTGCATAGGCCTAGGAAATATGAATTATAGTCCGGATGGTCTCTAACACTGTCTCCCACGTCCTCCCTGCCATCGTGTTTCGTACTCTGAGTGTGTTTGGTGCACATTAAAAAGAAAGAATGCATTTTTTTGAAGTGATGTGATGAGGAATATGTGGTTGAAAAAGAAGGAAAAATTATTGATGTGGTGGAAAATATTATTTTATTGAAGAATTTGTGGTTGAAAATGAGTAGAAGAATGAGATCTGTCCTAGATTATCGTGGAGGAGGTAAATTGCAGGATGTACCTCCCAGGATGGATGTGTTGGAAGAATGTATTCTGGAATAGTAGATTGATGGAAAATGTGTGGTTGAAAAAGAAGGAAAAGTTATTGATGTAATAGAAAATATTATTTTATTGAAAAATGTGTGGTTGAAAATAAGTAGAAAAATGAGAATAAAAAAAAATAATATAGGACAAACAGGGACTCAATCTTAATGTTTGAGAAATCTTGTTAGTTTCCTCTAGTCAAATTCAGAAAGATAAATCTAAATGTACCAAATAGTTTACCTAATTTTTTACCAACTCGACACTTGGCACCCCTCCAATAGGGGGGGCACCAAGTTTTGAGTTGGTAAAATATTTGATAAGTATAGCAAGATCCAATTCAGAAATGTTTAAATTTTTTGACCAGGTGAATGAATGCATGAACCAGGGAGGTAGATTTTTAACTTACATGTTCTTATGCATTACTACGCCTTTAGGTTTCTGTCATTTTGGACTTCGGACTGTTGGTTTAACGACTTATCTATGCAAAGAATTCAATCAACTAGTAATAGCATAAACTTCAACTAATGCAACACACACTAATTTCACATAACAATCCACCAAAGTATATTTTGGTAACAAAACCAAGCAATAACATCGAACGACATGGGCAAAGTAACACACATAATCTACCGTGTTTTGCAATATCTTAGGTAATGAAACACATACAACAAAAGCAAATCTTGGTTTTTAGTTAGGCTCCTCATCTTGATACTCTTCCTCGTCATCATACTCCTCATCAGCAGTGGCATCCTGATATTGCTGGTACTCAGCAACTAAATCATTCATGTTGCTCTCAGCTTCTGTGAACTCCATCTCGTCCATACCTTCTCCAGTGTACCAATGCAGGAAAGCCTTCCTTCGAAACATGGCAGTAAACTGTTCGCTGACCCTCCTGAACATCTCTTGGATTGATGTAGAGTTACCAATAAAAGTTGAAGCCATCTTCAGGCCAGTGGGTGGGATGTCACAAACAGTAGACTTCACATTGTTTGGAATCCACTCAACAAAGTAAGATGAGTTCTTGTTTTGTACATTAATCATCTGCTCATCAACCTCCTTTGTGCTCATCTTGCCACGGAACACGGCTGATGCCGTGAGGTATCGGCCATGTCTAGGATCAGCAGCACACATCATGTTCTTAGCATCCCACATTTGCTGGGTGAGTTCTGGGACAGTGAGGGAACGGTATTGCTGTGACCCACGAGATGTGAGTGGTGCAAAACCAACCATAAAGAAATGGAGTCGCGGGAATGGGATAAGATTGACAGCCAACTTTCGAAGGTCTGAATTCAGCTGCCCAGGGAAGCGAAGGCAGCAAGTGACTCCACTCATTGTGGCAGATATCAAGTGGTTCAAGTCTCCAACTGAAGAGAAAAACAATTTGATTAGACATTAATAACTTCATCTGTCATATCTCTCCAATAGCATTCACAAATATTTATTCTCACAAAAATGAGGGATTGGCATAGACAAGAGTCCTTTCTAAGAATAAAAAGCACAATGGCATTTAGTTCTTTCTACAAGTGTTCAGAGACCACTCGATTCAGAAAAACATTGTTTTGCACCATTTCTGAACAGAACGATTTCTGAAAAGAGACCTTGAAAGATTCAGTTCTCCAAATATTGCAAATTAATTATAACGCAGTTATGGAACTTTGATAATAGAATTCAAACTGTCTTATATATTATGCATATTCTGCCAACACTGGACCTCAAAAACTTAATTTGTTTGGTAGAATGAAACAGTGCAACTAAAATATACACATCGTAACCATGCTCGATATGACAAATCCCATGCAGCCCAAAAGAAATTTACAGCCCTGACATAGTCTATAATTTGAACAAACAATACAGTCAATGCATGGACAAACTTTTCACATTGATATATTCTAAAGAACAAAATACATCTAAAATGCCACAAATAAAGGGGAACAGAGACTTACAACTGGGAGTAGTGAGCTTCAGAGTGCGGAAACAAATATCATAAAGGGCCTCATTATCCAGAACCATACACTCATCAGCATTCTCAACAAGCTGGTGTACTGACAGAGTTGCATTATACGGCTCTACAACTGTGTCAGACACTTTTGGAGATGGAAACACTGAGAATGTAAGCATCATTCGATCTGGGTATTCTTCCCTTATCTTGGATATCAAGAGGGTCCCCATCCCTGACCCAGTGCCACCCCCCAACGAGTGACATACTTGAAATCCTGGAGAATACAAGACAATTCATCAAACAAACCAGCATTAAGTTGTATTGCGGTAGAAATAGAACCTCTATACATCAAACATCCAAAAGGCCAATATTGTTGTGTAGAGCAGTTTAGGCAAAATCATTTCAACGAACAGAAAGAAATTTAGCAATCATGTTACACAAACATAACAAAACTAAAGAAGCACCCACAAGTTCGCACAAACAATTTTTTTTGCACAACTCTGGTGCATCTGGACAAGACGCAAATTTTCCCAACTAAAATCCGTAAGAGTACAACATAATCCTTTTTTCACAAGCGAAATGTAAATATGAAGCCAATATGTCACCAAACTTGTATCTTACTCCATTTTTGCTTGGATTTGATATCATATAAAACTTCTTTGATACATAGTTACACACTATTAATAGTACTTCACAATTGCAAACTTGTAACATGTTTCATTTTTGCTTAAATATACATACGATATGCATGCTTATCTCTGTACAATTACCATTAAACCTGCTGTTTCAAAGACTCGTTAAACACAACATATAAAGCCTGTTTGGTAGAGATTAAAATCTAATTAAAATTGAAAAACTATTCATCATTGTTGACTTTTATTAGACGGCTGGCACCCAATAACGGCCATATTTTTAACTTTAATTGGATTTTAAACGTTACCAAACAAGCTCATAATAACAATGAATTCTGAAATCTCATAGAACAACAGAATGCGAGATTGGGTGAAATGCTCGCTAAACCTAGTTAACCACATTCAGTGGCGTGGTTATGCTTATGCAGCACTTCATGAGTGTGTACACTGCACATGCCGCTTATGGTCCGTTAGATCAAAGTTCGAACAAAAATATTCCCAACGAACAAGCCTTGTACAGAGATCCGTTAAAACGGCTCGACGACAATACAAAGCTCAAAGGAGTCTCTCCCAAATTAGATCCATGAATCAGATCTAGACATAAATTTTCCAGATCTACAAACCTTAGCAAAGGTCCATGATAACGCTTCATAAATGCACACAAAGCCTGATTTCCCCAAATACCAAGCAACTAATGTAAATGAACAAGAATATTGTCGAAAAAACAATAATAACTTACGAGATCCAACATGTAGCATATCAGTATCATATATAACATCTTAAACAGACATATATATGAATATATAAACATGGCAAATAGAAGGACAAAAGGGTAACTTCACCTTGGAGGCAGTCACAGTTCTCAGCCTCCTTTCTCACAACATCAAGAACCGAATCAATGAGCTCAGCACCCTCAGTATAATGCCCTTTAGCCCAGTTATTTCCAGCACCGGACTGTCCAAAGACGAAGTTATCCGGCCGGAAGATCTGGCCAACTGGGCCGGATCTGATGCTGTCCATAACACCAGGTTCGAGATCCATGAGTACGGCACGGGGAACAAACCGGCCGCAGCTGGCCTCGTTGTAGTAGACATTGACACGCTCCAGTTGCAGATCTGAGTCCCCCTGGTACCGACCAGTGGGATCGATACCGTGTTCAGCGCATACTACTTCCCAGAACTTGGCACCGATTTGGTTGCCGCATTGGCCACCCTGAATGTGCAGGATTTCACGCATTTTTTAGTATGTGATTTTGTGGTGTAGGGTTGTGTTGTATGTATGTGTGGAGTGAAGTGATGGTAGAGTAAAGGGGGAAGGACAATATATGGGGGGTGGGAGGAGGGAAGGTGAAATTTTTTGAAATTGGGTTTTGATTGTGTGTGATGTGGATTACGTAGTTTCTGTAGGATTGGGTACATGGCATGTCATAATTGGCTGATGTAGATATTTTTGCATTCGTTAACATCTAGAATAATGATACATCTGGCAATAGTTTTGGTAGCTACATTTTATAAGTTTTGAAGACGTGTTTGGACCAGGTTTTAATTTGATTTTAATTTAAGTTAAAATTAAAAATAAATATCAACCATTTTTTTCATAGGTCTCACATTTTTTTAACCACATATTTTAAAAACTTCTATCACAATTCACTTAAAATTTGATTTTAATATACACCAAACACCCCTCTAATAGTCTTGTTCGACTCTTTTTATTTCAAAATTATTTATTTTTCACTCATTTTTAAACATATATTTATATAATAAAATATTTTACATGTAAATCTGAATTTTTTTCTACTTTTTAATAACACATTTCTAAAAAATATTATTCGAAACATTATTTTTTTCAATTTCTCATTGTAATGACCATCAATTAGGAGTTAAATGAGTTATATTATATAACTTTGCATAAATAAATATATCATTTAGGCACGTTCGAGCCTCATTTTTTTTTTTTTTATGTAAAATGCATTTTAGAATAATGAAAATTGTGTAATTAAAAATTAAATAAAAGTTTTTGATATGTATATAATATTATTTTATTGAATAATGTGTATTTGAAAAGAATAGAGAGAAAATGTATTTTAAAAAAATGAAGATCAAATAATGGCTTTTTTTTAAAAAAAAAACATAAAGGCTTAATGATGTGTAATTCTCATCTAACATTGGCATTGAATACGATTGGTGACAAGAATTGCTCATCGTCTAACTGTGGTGTCATCACTTCACAAAAAAGTGAAAAAAGTGGTTACCTTTTTTCAAAAAAAAAAAATAGTCCATGGTTAAGCTTGATTTTTTTCAAAATTCCTTTTCAATTAAAGCATATTCCCATAAAAATGATTTTAGCCCCAGTTTGGCTCCTATTAAGCCCCCGTTTGTTTCTCGTTTTTCATCCATAAAAATGAAAAATATTATCGTTATTCATCACATCAAATTATCAATTTTGAATTTCTATCTCTTATGTGGGGTCTAATAACGACTATATTTTTCATTCTGATTCTATAATAATGTGAATCAAACGAACCCTAAAAACAAAAACTCTTTAGTATTTTCATACATATTTTCAACGACACATTTATAAAATAATTATTCTATATGTAAGTTCAAACTTCTCTCTACTTTTTAACCACACATTCTCCAAAAAATACTATTCAAATACACATTTCCATCACAGAGTGGGGCTCAAGCAGCAGCTTAATGGTAGAAAAATGCCTTTTTTTTTCTCATTCTGCTAATATGGAAAATTAATTCATTTTATTTAATACTTAGCCCTTGTTTGGTACATATTATTTTTCATTCTCATTCTTCTATTTATTTTCAACCACACATTCTTCAATAAAATAATATTTCTCATCACATCAATAATTTTTTCTTTCTTTTTCCTTAGCGCTAAAGGAATATTTATGTCCAAAAATATTGATAAAATAATAAGCGAATAATCGATAAATGACATGGTATCTCATCCGACGTTAGTTTGTCTCCTAATAGCTAATACTCCAAAAAGAATGAACACGCTGTGACCAATTCTTTTAACCAACCCAAGACATAATCGAGCAACTACCTTTTTCACCAATGTACTACTAACAAATCTTTCGCATTCGAAACAAACGGAAGATAGAGAAGAAAAGCGTGTAGATTTCACATTCAATTCGATCGAAAGTAAAGCGGTTGATTGGTATATTTGGCTTCGGGTCACATGGTTGAGTAGTCGACTTGACCCGCTAGTCAAAATATACAATTTTTAACAAGCCTCTATTCGTGTAAAATAATTAGCTCATGTTTGGTACATATTAAAATTTTCATTTTCATTCTTTTATTCATTTTCAACCACACATTTTGCAATAAAATAATATTTTTATCACATCAATAACTTTTTCTTCTTTTTCAACCACACATTCTGTATCAATCTACTATTTCAGAATACATTCTTCCAAATTAATGTGGCTCAAAAACACCCTTAATAATTTTTCAAGAGAATAATAGTGAATCCCACAAAATGTGTGTACAACAAATATATATAGTAGTTATGAATGTGTTAACAATTTTAAATTTTACACAAACAGAGGCTAAGTGTAAGTGTAACATTCGTATTTTGTAAAAATTTTAAGTGTGAGGAAATGCTATTTCAATGATAGATAAGAGGCCAATTCAAAATAATTTCAAACTTGTTGACAATTTTATGTTGACCACGCACCGGCACAGCAATATTCATAACACGCAAAACATACCGCGTCGGCAGCCTTTTGCACTGTTATTTTACTCGTGATAATCATCTAACTGCTGCATTTGGTGTCCCGTCACATTATCAGCCACATAAGATAGAGAAGTTTCATCAAACTGAGCTAAGATTTTACCATCAACAAACAACAATGCCTTTGTGGCAAAGCAAAGCAACGCATCCCTCCCACCCCACTATTGATGGACAATGCTAAACAATACGAAGGGACGTTAGCCTTTTTTTTTTTTAAGATTGCTTAGATAATGATTACATATTATTCAAAATTGTTCTTGATTTTCGGATTTGTTGTAATGATTAATTTTACTATTTTTTCATAGTAGTTTTATTTGATTATAGACTTGCAATATTTTATTATAGTAGTAATTTTTGTAATGTTTTACCTAAGTATATATTCTACTTTTTTAAAGAACTGCGTTACAAACTCAAATTTTTGCACGAACTCGTGCCGATTTGGTAGGAATTTCAAAACAACAAACATGGTTAATGGGTTCACAATTTTTGATATGGTGATTGGTGAACATGATTGGAGAATACGATTTGATAGATATTTGGGAAAATTGCAGGTCCTAACCTTTCACTTTTTTTGCAAACTTTACCATAATCTTCACTTTGTGTCAAACACAATCTCAAACCTTTCAGAGATTCGCATATGGGATCCAAATGGATGAAAACCATCCATTTTGCCGTTAGTTGATCAGAAATGTCTAAATTTAATCAATTTTGACCAATTTTAAAATGGCAAAATTAAAATGGCAAAATAGTAACTATACAATTTTATCACATTAAATAATTAAAATAATTAAATAAAAATTTGAAAAAATCATCATCTCCCACAATTATCCTCTTTTACATTTTTGTCCAAACCCCACCTCTACCCCAAAATCAAAATCGCCGTTATCCACCGTTGCCTCCGCCGTCGCCGTCGCCGCCACCACCGAACCCACAATCACCATATTCTCCACTGCCAAATGGAATCCAAACCGAAAATCAATGGCGTCCTTCTAGGGGTAGTACCCCAGTTCACTTCACTCTTCCTGACTAGCACATTTCTCCCTCCTAGACTCCGATCTCCTTATACACCAACACTTCGCTGCCCCTTTTCTTCTTCCAAATAAACCTTTGAAAATGAATACAATTACCAAACTAGACATAAACGGTGTCGCCAAGAACTCAACCGTGGACCTCCTACACGAATTATTACCCCTCCAGTACTACCATCGACAATGACTACTGTTTTCAAGTCATCAAAAAGCATCACTGCCACACTCAATCAATCGATTCATTTTAATTTCGGACTGGTCTAATAATTATTTAAGGGAATTGAGGGTCTGATGGTTATTTGAAGGGTGTCAGCAGATGGTTTGAAAATGGTGGGCATGGAAGTTGGATTTGGGGAGCATTTGAGAAGGCGACGACGGCTGTAACAACTGACAGAGGAGTAAATGGAACCACCATCTAGATCCGAAGCGAGATCAAATTTAGACTTTTTGGTCAACTAACGGTAAGATGGATGATTTTCATCCATTTAGACCTCAGGTGCGAATTTCTGAAATGTTTGGGAGTGTGGCAGCACAAAGTGAAGGTTAGGGTAAAGTTGCAAAAAAAGTGAAAGGTTAGGGACCGTTGCTATAATTATCCCTAGATATTTCCGTACATATTTTCCTTATTATCGCACAAATTTAATTAATTTAACATACTAAATATATTCAAATTTGTCATCTATACTTGAATGGAGAACCAATTTTAAGACCACCATTGCCATTGAATCACCTTCCACTTACGAACAAGGTCCATCTTGACCATCACCATTCACCAAGAAGCATGTCTATGCATACTTAGGGTGTGTTTGAGTCACATTATTTTAGAAGAATTTATTTTTGAATAGTAGATTGATGGATAATGTGTGGTTGAAAAGGAAGGAAAAGTTATTGATGTGATATATAATAAAATATTATTTTATTGAAAAATGTGTGGTTAAAAATAAGTAAAATAATGAGAATGAAAGTTTTAATGGGTACCAAACATGAGCTTAGACTACTTATTGGCATTTATGACGAGAGAAGGATATCTTTAAGAGAATAGATAAAAGAGAAACAAAAGAAAAGAAGAAAGACGAGAGCTATCAGAGTCCTATAAGGAATTGAACGTCGGAGAGCAACCGTCTATTAGTGACGTCATGGGAAGGAAACCGAGTGAAACTCAAACCCCTAGCATTAAAGCTCCATTTGTTTTCCATTATTCAAAAACATTGTTTGCTACAGAAAGATTTCACACCACACATTTACACAATAAAATATTTTACACACAAATCAATAAAGTTACTTTAAATTTCAACTACACACTCTCCAAAAAATACAATTCATTATTCCATTTCTTCTACAATAATGGGAGACAAATACACACTTAGAATTGTAGAGGTTGTTTATACAGAATGACTTTGACTCATTGGGTTGTGTTTAATTGACCTAAGAAACCTTACTATCTTTATACGAGATTCAAAAAAGTGTCTTGTTCATGTTAATTGTCAAAGGTTAAGTCGAGATAAACATTCGATTTTTTTTAATTAAAAATAAGTCCATGTTTGGCCTAATTTTCTAAAACTTATTCTTTTAAAGATTTTTTCCAAGCACGTAGTTTATAGACTTCACAATTTTTAACTACTACTAGTGGCGCGCACGTGCAATGCACGTGTTGCAGTTTAGTTGGCTATGTAATAGTGTGAAGTGATTTTTATTTATTTTACACAAATTGTAGTTGATCCCAAATTTTCTAAGAAGATAATGAATGAAGGAAATTTCCCATAAAGATGCTAAGTTTCTGTACATTGGGTCTTCCAGTGAGACATAAGAACTTGGAAACCATACACCCGCATTACCTTAATCCTCGTCCATTCTCGAGGATGACACTACTAACGAAGAAAATGATCGATCATACGTTGGATGACGTCTGCACCCTCACTATGCATGTAATGCTCTTTTACCTGAATAATTTTCAGATGCGACCAAAAATTAGCGTCTTATTTGAATACTTGACAAGAAATAGTACTCATACAAGGTGAAAGATAAACACGGTGCTCTGACGCCTAAAGTTGGGAGTGCAAATGCTATGCCATACGGTAAGTTGTTTGACAATACAATATCCTACCAAAGATCTCGTGCTCAAAGTATCACTAATGGAACTATAGCAATTTTAATTCCCAAAATTGAGTGGAGAAAGAAATCGGATGTTCTCTACATGCAAGACTTGTGTGCCACTACCATCAAGGCTTTTCCTAAGTTGACGCACAATAGGGATGGGTAGTCACGAAGCTTAAAACCTAACAATTTTCGCTTTAGTTTAATCGGTTGTTGCAGAATGATATCAGAGTTCATTAATTGGAGCGAGGACACTGGCCGCCAGAGGAAATGTTGAGCGCTATATATGCAAGACTTGTCAAAACTACTGTCAAAGGTTTATCCACGAGGAAGTGAAAAAGGGACAAGTGTCAAAGGGTCCAACACACGACAACATTGAGTAGGCTTGACTCATCATTGCATCAATATCTTCGTGGAAGTATAGAAAGGAATTTCTATCATTTATTTCCGGTCCCACAAGAGATATCATCCTCATTGTGTCCCTAGCATTCTATGTTGATACATGCATACGGTAACGTATACAAGCATGTAGCAGTAAAAAGAGGGAGTGAAAGAGACCTGAATAACACTATGGGCAGCAAATTTAAGCTTGCTCCTGTGGAAGCTGACGTCAACTTTTTCCCATGTCAAGCGAGATAGGCCAATCACCAGCTCCTCTGCATTTCGTAACCCCAGAATAAAATTAATGCAACATTTAGAATTAATGAACATAAATTTTCAAAGGGCCAATGAGAAATCCACTACACAAGAAACAAAGTTTTGAGTAAGAGATTGGCACAGATAAGTTAAAATGAGAAGTGCATACAGAACATAATTGAGAAATCATCTAGAACATAAATCACGTGCCCCTCAAATGATTAAAGCATGTAAAAGTGTGCAAAAAATAGAAGGTAGATGAAATAATCCTCCAACAATAGTTATTATATATTCACCATGCAGAATGCTCCCATTATGGTCTATGGAGTTGGCAGAAATGGTTTCCGTGACATGCTAAATTCTTGGTGATCCTATATTTCTGGAAGGCTTTGAAGATAAAAGTAATTATCCGTTGGATTACAAAATTTAAAAGCCAAAGAAGTTACTTATTTGAAAAGGATTTCTAAAATGTGGACTTTACCTAGTAAGTTCACCTAGAATAGCTTACCAAATACTCACGACTCTTTTAAATGAAGTGCTAAAATCCTTAAATCAACTTGAGAGTATTTCCAATCATATTCGTAATATTTAATGATAAAATAATCATTACTGCAAAATCATAATCCCACTTTTAGCAGTCCAGATAAGTGAAAAACTATATTTTGACAGATAGAGTACCAATAAATCTTCATTCGGATGTGTAGGGATCACCAAATGACCAGGTGAAAAGAGAGATGCGACCAACAAAAGCAGCAGGACAGACAG
>CAIGRF010327020.1:0-13524 GCA_903798235.1 Fraxinus ornus | reverse complement strand
GACTTATGTATTGTTCCCTTACATTAACCCCATAACTCAACACATCTCTCCTCTAAACGTTCCGCAACTCTATATCCTCTCTAAGAAAACCAAAAATGAAATGTCAAGCAATAACCCGAGTAAGAAACTATGTTAAAATTTACAGATCATGGGACAAACAAAAATCTGGCTTTCGCCACAAGTACTCACACTATGTAGTACAGCGATGATAAACAAATCATGATATCAGCAAGAACAAGGCCTACTACATCAAAAACAAATTTTGGAGCAAATAATCCCCATACCTGCAAGGAAATTTTGTATATTAGTGTCAACAGATTCATTCAAATGCATGTAAAACTCAGAAAAATACGAGTATATACCATCAAATGCCGCCTTTGTATTGTGACGCATAATATTGTAAATGTTACTGATACAGCTGTAATGAGGCCATACATCAAATAAACCTGAAATATAACAGTATCTGTAATTTATTGCTCAAAATCCATTGAAGTTATAAATGAAAATTTCCAGCAAGAAATTAACCTGACATAGTCGCATGGAAAATAATCGCTTGGTCTGCCTTGGGGGACAACAGCATGCGACAAGAAATGGAAGTCCAAATATAGGAAAAATGTGAGAAAAACCAAATGTATCAATTGTAAGAAGGATGGCTTGGCGAATAAGGTTGAATTCATCAAACCTGAAATACATACAGTATGTTCATATGCACTTAAGAATGGGGAAAAAGGAATTTGCAAATGTACAATTAAACAAGGCCTTCCAATTCAGAATGGGGCAAAAATCATGGGAAATGCTTCTTGTACATAACTATTTACATAATATTTTACATAATAATGAGGTATCAAAATGTAAATGGGAAAGTCATTTGATTAATGAGATTTTGATCCAATTATATCTCGTCACATTATTTGTTGGTAAACCATTATATAAGTTGTTATATACTTGTAGCACGACCCAAAAATCATTACAGAAATATATTCTCACCCAACAAATGCAGCAGCATATCTAAGGCCATCAAAAGCACACCTGCATGAAGTTATTGATAAGTGAAACCAACGTGCCCTCAAAGGTAAAAGGATGGAAAAAAGAAGAAGAAGAAGAAGAAAACACTTGCAGCCAAGTCATAATTTGGTATTAAAATGAGATCTTCATAACTGGAAATCAGAATCAGTATGCTCAAAAATAGGAAGAGGCAAAGCATCTTACCAGTGACCTGTACTGAAAAACATACACACAGCGAGAAGGTTCCACTGAGTTACAGGAAGTGTATAAAAAAGTGAAGATCCAGAATTATTATTATCAGTGTCCTGTTCCAATCTCATCAACCTAATTATGCACCAACCTATTTAGAGGAAATTCAAATAATAATTGCAAGTTAACCATTAAAGTTGGCTCAACTTAATTATAAAGATAAAAAAGTTATAATTGACAGCAAGCACCTCCAATTAACAATGCTAAGACAGCCAAGGGACCTTGTTTTCCAGATATAACTATGATTGTGGAACTCCATGCAGATATCAGGGCCAATACTTTGAAAATTGTACTTCCTTCCAAGTTCGCAACCTTCTCTCTAACCAAAAGTTGAACTATGGCCAATAATGATACCTGGAAAACTCCAACAGCATAGATGATTCGAGGAATAAGATTTACCATTATTGCCCTTGGCACCATAGGGAGGTTCAATAGGTTATCATTGGAGGCCCAATATATGGCTATCAGCAGGAAATTAGATAAGCTTCCTACAATAACATACTTCAAGATCCCGTGACAGGAGCAGCAAACAATGCTCTTGTAAAGTAGATATGCCACAATCATAAGAGCTAATATCGGCACAAACTGGGTTATTGACATCCAGAACTGAGAGTCCGCGTTGATTCCTAATGTTCTTGAAGGATCCATCTTCAAGAATAAAGAACTGACAGCTTGCTTTAATTGCCCAAGTTCAATACTAATTCTTAGAAAAGGAACCAAAAAAACTAATGCAAGTGCCTGCAGATCCAACATAGAAACAGTCATGAACCACAATCTACTTTTTTCCAGAATTTCCACAAAAATAAAACATATTAGAACAAATCAACGGATCATATATTTGAAGAAAAATGATACATTTTGACAGTTTCAATTTCGGAAGTATAACCACGATAACACTTGAGATACCTACTTCAAGTAACATCATCTTCTTCATTATTGCACAACGTAGTTGAAGCATTGCAGTTGTGGCCAAAAGAAAACTAGCTACTCTGCCTTCTTCCACTGCATCTCAAGAATATATCAAACCGGGAAAGAAGTCAGATAAAAGATAATACTAGAGAAATATGCAGGAGCTGAACCCCTTAAATACTATATAGGCACATGACTTACGAATATAACTATTTGAAAGAAAACTGCAGGCACGAGTCAGCACTGCAATATAAGCAAAAATCATCCCAAAGGTATTCCTAGAATCATCGCAGGAAGGTGAATAAAGTCCACATAGGTTATCCAACCTCTTGATACTAAAAGCATGCAGAATAAGTGAAAACAACATAACACAGAAACCTATTCCCATCAACTTCAGATTAAACTCAGTCCAGTTCGACCGGGCCAGCGAGGCAACACTTGCCAAAAATGCAGAATATGCTTCAATTTGCCTTTTGATAGCAGGTAACAATGTAGAAGAGCTTTCGTTTTCATGAAGTACTGAACTCTTTGAAGTGAGTGACCAGAATTCTTGAGCCTGAGCATACAGCTCTGATACATGCAGCAAATCTTTCTCCGAGAAACCAATTAGTGACAACGATGAATAGACATCAATGTATTTCTTCACCTACATAAGCAAACCCAAGTCTAAGATAAAGGTTTTAGTATAAATATTTAAATATAGCATCAACTGGACTAAAATGAAGTCTCCAGGTTTTTTCTACTAAACCTTTTAAGTACTTAAGAGTCAAACTAAGAATTATATTAATGCAACAACCAATCAAATGAAATGAGGACTACGATTATCTATCTATGTGCACAACAACCTTTTTAAAAGAATCAACTTGGAATTGTTAATATGCTAAACTAGAAGAAAAGAGCAGAAATAAGTAAAAGACTTCACAATGAGTGGAAAAATTATTTTGAGTGCATACTTTCTTTTATGAAAAATAAATTTAAATAAATAAATGTAACCCCCCTCTAAGAGCTTAAACTTTTAGATGAGGCGGTTCCATATAGTATCAAAGCAAGCAGAGGTCATGAGTTCAAATCTCGCTACCACTTCAAAAATTATGCTCTCGTGTTGGGCCTTAGACGAAAAATTAATCTTCACATAAGGGAATACGGGGAAAACTAATTCTAAATAAATAAATATTTATCCTCTATAATAGCTTATGTTTTTAGATATAGTGGTTCCACATTTTCTTGAGGTATATTAATGTCAAATTAATTGTAGCTGGGTATTATCCATATGCTAGTTAACAACCACTTTCTTCTCGCAATTTATAAAAAAGGCACAACTGGGTATCAAGGTGTTTAGACGAGGTGTGAGTAGGGCTATAAATGGATTGGATATGAACCGGATCCAATCAGATAATCCAACGGATATTTGATTGTTAAATCCATATCCGATTTGCTCTATTATCGGATATCCGATCCAATAATCCGATCTGAAATAAAAGAAAGCATCTTGTTATAAACTTTCAATGTGAGATAAAAATCAATTTGGTAACACATTCATGATTCAAACAAGGAGGGGAAGATATTTGTTAACAGAATGCATTGTCCCATTCAGTTTTATAATACAAAAATTGAGACACTTCTCGCCTCTATATATTTCAACAATGGCAAGGGAAAATTGAGTTTCATGATTGTATATCATCAATTATGTTCTTTAATGCAGCCAAAATAAACATTAAGAATTGTCATTGAATGCATTCAATATTTTTCCACTTATTAGCATTAAAAGTTGGGTTCAATGGATTTTTTTCTAAACATTGTCAATCCTTGTAGCTCCAATGCAAATTCAAACTAATCAACAACTGAAAAATGTCGAAGTTGCAGAGATGGTGAACATATTAGAGACAAAATAGGAGGGAACTAAAGTAAGAAACTAACTTTCCCTGGTATAAACATAACAAATACCAAAATTAGGTTCCATTATTCTTTTTTTTAAGGAGAAACAAAGGCATGTTTATTCATCACCTTCCAAACTATAAAAGAAGTACAATAATTAGCAAACAAGGAAAAAACAAAATATACAAGGCAAGTAGCGATTTTATAGTTCATTTTGCTAATGAACTATAATTCTGACAGAATTCTACCACTGAAATTCCAATGTAATATTTATAGGTTGACTGGCTAAACATTACCTGCCAAGAATTAATGCAGAGAACATTGACATAATTCTGCATCCACTCATCCAATTCTGACAGACTTTGACGATCATGGGTAGCCAACCTTTCCAGGTTCCATGTACCAGCAGCTAAGGCAAATAATTCAGAATTAACATGCCCAATGCTGAAAATAGGTCAAACTAGTTAGAGTTTCTTCAAACTATGAAAAATTTTCAGCCAGCCAAATAGTAGGATGCAGCAAATTCCAGCAAGCCATCGGTCTGCAGTTCGTTGAATCTTCATAAAAACAAAGAAAGTAAAATGCTGTGCAAAAAATGGAAAATAGAATCACTTATTGATTCACTAACTGAAATGGTAATTACTGTAATACCATTAACTGAGATATCTAAATTAATGAAATGGCTTTGCAGTGTTTTCTCAGATCAGATAAGCCCAAATGTATCAAGGGATGTAAGTAATACGCATATGATTCTATCATTGCCTGCAAAGCTCTACATGCATAAATCTTCCACAGGCTACAAAGGCCAATTGAAATTTTATGAAAGAAGAATTTGAAATAACTTCAGATCCAATATCTTAAGCTGTTTTCTAATGATAAGAATACTCTTCCTGGAAACTAAACAATTTTAAAGCACGTTTGGGAATTGTTTTATAATCGGTTTAAATTATAGATAGATAAAAATGAATAGTGGATTAGTGGATAGTCCTTTGAGGATAAAGAGTGATTTGACCATAATTGTTTTTAATTTAAAAGTTTGCCAAACAAAGGCTTAATTTTTCCCGATATAAACATCTTCAGAGAATCCTCATTTAGCTTTTCAATTTCATAAATGGTGTGTCGACATATCTGTACTCGAAGTAAATCCCTAGTCCCGATACCAGGGTCCTATATATTGACAATGCTAGTGCCTGACCTCTAGATCCACACTGATATATAACATCTGAACACAAGTCCATCTAACCATGCTTAAGGCAATTTAAATTTTTCTTTTTTTGGGTTATTTACACGTACCTACTGAACCTTTGGAAGCTGAACCCTGCAAATTTGTTTTAGATAGAGAGATTTCTACGAGGAATTGTACACTTCTGGTGTTTCTTGTTGGTCAACAGTGAAGAAAAACGTTCCATCCAGTGGACATATCCTTTACCTTCTCTATTTTGGAATAAAAGAAGGTTTTTTACGAGATTTCTTGTAGCTATCATACGGATACAAGAATATAAAATTTAAATGGAAGTTCCAAAACAAACATTAACAAGATTCTTGAACTGCACCTTCCAAAAGGAAATGGGAGGCCAAGCAGCGCAGACACTGTTACCGTAAAATCAAGCTGCAATGATAGAGTAGAGTGAGTGCACTTCCAGGGAGAATCTAAATTCAAAAAACTATCATCGAAAGTGAATAAATTAAATAAATTAACAGACCTGCTGAATGGAGCTAAGGCATATCCTCCTTCCTTGCTGCAATGAGCAACATAAAGGAAATTCAACAAGTACACCTTACATAACAGATCACCCTTTTAACATCTATCGTCATTAATCTTGCAAGTGTTAACCCTGATAAAATTGCTTGTGTTCAATTTATTGGTCCTGACTTTCACATTTCTGTTTCTAAAAAAGGATATTTTCCAATGACAAAAAAAGAATTAGTTTTTGTGAAAGTTTGATAAAAGGAATCAAAAGCTCGATGGAAGAAGCTTTAGAGGTTTGGTGCATGTCAGACAAAGTTTAGATTATATTTAAGCTAGTCAAATATACTTTTTATCTACATATTTCATTGGACCCACAGTTTACAACTCACTTACGATCCACACATTTAGTAGGACTCAAAACTTATAAGCACTTAAAAGCATGACCAAGCAAGCAATTAGTAGAATACTTCAGTAGTAAAGCAACATCGCCATTAGATTAGGAGCTTTATTCTACATTCTTTTCACTGGTTTGCAGGTGTACACTTTTTAAATTTTTGGGTATATCCCACATTTTCACCATACCTCCAGACTAGTCCCCACTCCCACCACACGTGCACAAGCATAATTATTAGACAAGTATACACCAGTTCCCATAAAAAGAGTAGGTCATACCATGTCTAATTGGCAAGTTGACTTGTCAAATGCTGCAAGTGCAGAAGTCGGAGGCTTCTTCAAACTCAATGCAAAAATTGAAGTTTCCACCTATGTAAATAACATGCTTCTAGATCAAATCCTTTGATAGCTATAATAAATTCAGAGAAAACTTAAAAGACATTAAACCTCTTCTGCGCTGCCTCCTCCATGATCACCATTGAGGGTTTGTCCGTGATCACCCATCACAAAAAGCATTGTATTTTCATGTAGATCACCTGGACCACTTTGGCTCTCCAGCACTTCAACAACTTTCTGAAACAAAACAAGAGCCAGTTCGTTATTGTCAGTCGATATTTAACCAAGCAATATCACTCAAAATATATATATGTAAACACTCGCACATCGGTTTAAGGAGCATGCCATTCGAATATATATTTTATATTATGGAAGTGGAATTACAGTGATTAAGAGGACAAGGAATCCTCTTAACATTAAGAAAATTAAAATGAAGTTAAGACTACATTATAAATTTCTACCAAAGAATAATTCAAGAAAAGGTAACCTATTGACTTCATAACTCTAAAAGTCCACAAAGATGCTACAAAAACTTGGCACATCCCACGGCTCAAAAAATCTCAGTTTTGTCCTTCAAAAATTCCTACTGTTTCTATTTACCAAATTACTCAGAAGATAGCCAAATTTAATGCATACCACATCCACACACCCCATATTGCCCTTGCAAAAATGGATGGGACTTCCAAGGAGTAATCCACTATCCAGCTTGGGAAGACCCAGCGAAAATAGCTTCCACAAGTCTACATCATAGCCAACTCACAGCTTCTCAATACATCACAAACTAGAAAGGGAGGGAGAGAAAGGAACACATCTTTCGTACAAATTCACAAGTACCAGTTTTTTCTATAAAAGAACAGCTATACAAATTCACATGAACGCTATGTTGAATCTCAAACTACCAATCACCTCATGGAAAAAGCCCCCCTATTTTTTCTCAATATGGCAACAAAGCTATCTGGCATCCTAAACGGTGGCATACACGCCGTGTTGAATGTGGTGCAAAAGTATCACAAAAAGGCAAGTAATATGACAGAAAATGAGCTATATGTCGTTTTCTTTCTTTTTAGCTGCTGCAAAAAATCATATATGTGAAGACCAAGAGGCTTACCTTCAAAATTCCATTATACTGTTCCAATTTTTCTATCATTGGTGAAGAATCAACACCAAATATATGCCCAGCATGATCCTGGAGCACATAAAATATGTAAATTTTAAAAGACTTTCAGTTACAACATTAGATAAACAAATGCTTGGAATTATATTTTAATAGAAAGACCCTTAGTTGAACTACAAAATAGAAATATTCACAGAAGCAGGGCCGTTGATAGAGAGCTGGAAAATAATTCTATGCCTCAAAAGCTTATTGTTTATTAGGCCTTGTCACATACACAAGCATTTAACCAAGAAAGGGAAGAAACCCTCCACATCTTCTACAAGTAGTGGCAACTCAATATCACAAGAAAAAGATATCAATATAATTTTCCTCTTGAATAGTCCGTGGTGGGAAAGTGGTTGCCCAACATATTTCCAATCAGGAAATGAGTCTCACATCTATAGACTCCAGAAACACACTTTCGCCAACCAGCAGAAATATATCAATTTTTGTTGTGTGGAGCTTCAAAATTTGTGACAATAACTAGACTTCATGTGAAATTCCAGATGATTATACAATTGATAGTCCAATTTAAGAAACTGGACAAGCACTTTATGGCCTCTCGTTTGGTCTCTACATGTATGTAGCATAGTAAAATGTGAATTCTCATGTAAGTATAGGTCTGCAATCCCCTTCAATATCCAAATATTGAAACTCAGTCATAGTGCAGTAGTAGAAACCATACTGTATGATATGTCGCCCACATATCTGAAACTTGAGAGTCCATCATGCTTTATTGCCAGTGATAAACTTTCTGGATGAAAGGCTAGCTATTAGGTAAATGTAACAGGAACAGACTCTAGAATTTGTGTCAGGAACTAGACATCATCACAACTTCAAGACGATGATCCACAGGATGCACCCGATTTTCAGAAATTAGAAGCAAACAATCATTTTGTATGACATCACGTCTGGTGAAAATAAAGCATAATAAAATCTAAGTTCTCATGTGATTTCAAGGTGATGCAATCCCCTTCAATATCAGCACTTCGTGACAGGAAAGCTGGAAGTGATTAGAAAGTTTTCCTTTACGGCAAAGACTGGTGCGAGGATGGTACTGTGGGATATCTGGCCAAATATATGAAACTTGAGACTCCACCACGTTCTGTTGCAGGTGATACAATTCCTTTGAATTTAAACTGATTAATGTCTGCATCCCTTCCAAGCCACTGACATTTTATTAGGCTACAATCTCATTTCCACCTTAGCACCAGTGTGCGTGGATGTTCAACGACACTACAGCTAGTAGAAAACAAGCCACGTAAGAGGTGCCACTACTTAGTTTCATTTATTCTGTGTATTGAACTGAGCACCACCCCAATGCTACACCTGTACAGATACTATTCACTCTACCATAGCACCTTTATCAGGAAAAAATTTCTTGTATATTCTGTTCTAAATGGTTAAGATTATACTCTTAACCGAAGGATGCAATTTGATTTTCCAGTTAGTTTCAGTCTACAGCCGTGAAGATATTTCACTTTCATAAAGCTCGCATTTCCTTTCTTTCATGGTTGAATGTTGTCAAATTTCTTGGTTAGACATTCGTCTTTTCTCCAATATCTGGAAATAAATCAATTGGCTTCTAATATGTCGGAAACCAAGATAAGGAATCAAGGAAAGAACAGAGCAGAAGGCATACCACACCAAGAAAGTGTGCTATGAGCACATCCCAATCTTTTTTGTACAATGTTGGAAGCAAGTTCTTGATGCAACCATCATCCACCTGACAAAAAATGACAAAAAGATCTTTAAAGGGAACAAAATCTTAGGAAAAAAGCTCTTGTTCAGGGATTTGAATACAAGATTAGATAAAAACACATTGTTGTTTCATGAGTTTGTGATAAATTTGAGTACAAAAAAGAAAACATTGATAAAATAAATGCCTACCGTATGAAGATCTTTAACGTTAAAGGATGGGAACGGATAAGATTCATTGAAATGATGTGGAAATAACTGCACCCATGTATCATCCCCCATCATCACTACCCGTTTTCCATTTGCAACCAACTACATATAAGATCAAGAGTTAGATGCATGTGAAAAGAAGGAAATGAAGCCAACAAAACATGAAAAATTTCATAAACAAAATTAACTGTTAAATATGAAATGAAGTATATTCATGTCGTGCCAAAACCAAAAATTCAAATACAAAACCAGACCTGATGTATCAAGTTATCTTCAACAATTGCTGGTGCACCAAAGCTGTTTCCTACATCAATAAAAGTGGGAAGTCCACCAGTTGTCAAGCCCTGAAAAATGTAATATGGCACCAGAGGTATACTTAAGAAAAATGTACCATGCCTTTTACTCATCAATATGTCAAAGGTAGTATAACCAGTCTACATCTACAAATTGGATTTTTTTACTAATGTCATCCTTCAGGGACTTACAATGAGACTAGGAAGCAAGTGTAAACATTTCCCCATTAGCAACTAGCAATGAGGTGTCCTATGCGTTGTGGTATCGAATTGTCGAGGCCTTTGTTATTATGTAATAAATGCCACTGTGCAGGAATTACTTCTGTACGCGGAAAAAGCTTGCTGAAAAAACAGAAGTAGATTTTGTCTCATGGATACACATAGCTTTGTGTGGGACAAATGGAAGCAGAGAAATAAACGTGAATTTCTGGCTGTGGAGTGGCATTTTGGAAGCTAGAGGTTTCCCTATTTTTCTTGATTTTTTGGACATAAAATCATACCCGCACGTACTACATATTGAATTTTCTGGATCATGTAGACAGGATTTAAGAAAGCTTTGTTTTAAAGGTGGTTTTTGAACCTATCTTTACTATAACTGGTCAAAGTTGAACGTGCATTGCATGTTATTCTAAAATACTTTATATGTGCTGTAAAATTAATAATTGATACTAATTTGTTGGGAGGATTTGCCGAGTCTCAAACGAATTAAAGAAAATAAAATTTAAGATAAAAATTTAAGAGAAGGAAATTATACTCTCAAAACTGAACTTCTACGATTCAATTGTTTTGTGAAAATGAAATACTACAAATGAGCAACATTTTCATGCTACATTTGGTATATAAGAATTAATTGTTAATACATAAATTTAAACACCTATTAAAATTTCTATATACATCAATAGAAATAAATTCATCTATAATAACTCTAAATTTATCTATATCAAGATTCATTATGTCAAGATCTATAGAGTCTAGATTAATGTGAATATTAATTAATTGAGAATTAATAACATGAAATTCATACATGTAAAGGATTTTGAAGTATTTATTATATATTGAGAAACGAAAAGTAAGGTATTATTGAAATAATTGAATTGTAGCAGGATTAAAATTGTCCAAAAAATTACTCTCACTTGATGTGATATTAAATATATTATAGATAAAACTCTTACATTAATAAAAACTACAGCATCCGATACATACTTAAACAAATCTTAATTCACAAGTCATCTACATTTTTCGTGTCAATTCAATAATGCACTAAATTTTCCTGCCCCTTTCAGTGAATTCAAGTGTTGAAGAATGAACTTTGGCTCACAATAACACTGCAGTTGCTCAACATAAAATGAATGGCTTCAATATCTAATATGACTTCTAAGTAGCAAACAAGGCTGTGTTTGCACTAGACGGTATGGAAGATCTCACTGATGCAAACAAGAAATTAGCCATGAACCAGAATATTTCTTTCTTTCTTTTCTTCGCAAACTGGTAGGGTGGCAGGTTTTTTCATAGTAATCCCTTGTTTGATGGCCATTATTTTGATAAAATGGAGTTTTGAATAGTTATACTTTTTGGAGAACGTATGTTTAAAAAGTAAGGAAAAGTTTTGGGTTTATGTACAAAATATTTTGTGTAAATAATGTTGTTGAAAATGAGTATGAGAATTAAAGAGTTTTGAAATAATGGTTGTCAAACAAGGGCTAAATTATCATCCTAACAGGGGAGTATTTTCATTAGCTCAAGAATGAAAAGGCAAATATTACTAAATTTCTCCACCTCAATAGCAGTAGAATAAGTGATTGACAGTGGAACTAAAATTTTAAGGAGAGAGGTCACAGAAAAACAAACAAAAATGTCAATGCATGTTGATGGCCAGTACTACTAATAAATATGAAGAAAATGATGAATATTATCAAATAAAATTATCTTCTCAAAAGAAGAATAGAAAATAAAGTTAAAGATTTTATTCTAATATGAGTCCAAAGCCTATGAAGACATGAGACCTGCAAACACTATACAATAAAAATTCGAATGGAGATTCACATTTATGTTCCCTCCCCACCCACGCCCCACCGCATTAAGAAAAATGGTTGTTGATTTCGACCCATTTGGGTTTGACGTAGACTGAGTTGAGTCGTTTTTTAATGGGTTGGGGTCAATTTGACTCCATTAGTGTCGTTTTTTACTAGTTTGAAAAGAAAGCCATTTATCGCAAGTATATTTAAGATATTTAAATAAAAACACAGCGTTTTAAATAAAAAAATAAAACGTCAGCGAATCACTTTGCACATTGTAGAAGGCCTTTTTAAAATTTCCTCAAACATTCAATATCCAGTAAATGTACAGAAACTATACTAAGACAAGGGCATTCGAGGCAACCTTGTGTAGTCTAATTGAACGAGGTGACCTCCTGTTAACCAACTCTAGAACGACACACTTGGCCCCAAATAACATCAAAAATAAATAAATAAAACACGTGATCACCTTTAGACGTTGTAAACTGGTGGTGGGTGGATCCGCTATAGCTTTGAAAATTCTAGCAGATGATGGGCGCTGACTAGCAAGTTCGTGTATTACTTGTAGCTTATCCATCCATGGTTTCTTCTCTGGAAATAATAATCAATAAAATGGAAAAAAATGGTAGATGGTTGGACAAAGCTACTCGAATATAGAACATTCAATAACCAATAATTATGTGTGAAAAAGCATATCAAGGGACATGGTGAAAATGCAAAAGCAAACTGATTAAGAATGAAGTCAAAGTCCTTGCCTGTGTAGAAGGTACTCGGAGCAACGAAATCAAACCTGTAGTAACAATTTGTAAAAGGTAGTAAGGATGGTTTAGTGAAAGAAATTTGATTTAAGTGATTGGTCAGGCTAGAATCACTTTGCAATCCCCAAAATAAATAAATAAATAAAAATATCCAGATAGTAATATGAACAAGACCTGATAGCATCAAGAACAATTATAACGAGCCGATCGACTGAAGGTTTCGTCCAGCAACCCGGTGCTCTAGTGGAGTTGTTAACATTGTGATTTTTAGGAGGAAAGCAAGGAGAGTCGAAAACATCAGAGCATTGACTATATTGGGAAAGTTCGGTCCGAGTGAGAAGGAAACCTCGGGTAAACAATAAAATGGCCAGGATGTGAAGCACCATTATACCCAGGAAGACCATGAAAGCCCAAGACCGTCCACCCCAATTATCACTCCTCCAAAAACCCCAAATATCTGCCATTGCTATTTCTGTTGACAGATTTGAAGGCAGAGTACCAGGTCTATCAAAATTCTACCCAAATAAAAAAGTAAGTTTTGAAACTCGATATGAAGGACTGTCGAGTGGTTTCAAACTGCACCGGAAAACTACTACGTCGTTGAATGCTATGCTGGCATTACACCACCATTCGTTAGGGCGGGTTTTTGGGGAGAATGTTGCTTTCGAAAAGTGATTTTTGGTTAGTGATTATTTTGGGATGGTCAGCCTGATCAAAAAAACATGTTTAAAATAAATAATTTAAATTATAATTTATAAACTACCTCATATATCCTTATTCAACAAAATTAAATGAGTAAAAACGTCAACCATACGTTTAAAACGATCAGATGCCGTTTTGGGTCACATGTCTCGATTTCACTCAAAAATTAGTTTTATCATAGTTTGAAACATCTTAGTAGACTTGTACGTGTTGAATTAACTAATTTATTGAGTATCTT
>CAIGRF010326978.1:26404-43980 GCA_903798235.1 Fraxinus ornus | reverse complement strand
AATTAACTGCCTAGAGAACCGATTCTTAAGCACTGTTGTTGCACGCTTCTTTCTTTACTTGATAAATACGTGTTTAACTCTTAATTGTACACCTCAGCTTTTGTAATTAAATCCAATTCAACACCCCCAGTTTACCCCTATTCAAACTATCGATTATATGGTATTTCTGTAGATTATGCCAAAACCAGGGAAAAAAATATGGAATCTCAATTTAAAATGAGAAAGTTGTAATCGAGGTCTCTAACCCTTGTAATATATGCAAATGGATCCAAAACCTTAAAATCTCGAAAGTATTTTTATACTTGTAGCAGATAAAGTCCTTACGGATGAAATCCATCCAAATGGACGTTAACATTACACGTGGAAACACATTACCACTTTTTGTGAGGGTAAAATAGGTTGACATTGAAAATCAAGATTTGAAGATTGAGGATGAATCTGTCAACATTTGGTAGTAAAGGTCCAATTTGAACATATATTAATAAGATTGGGGTGACTAATGAAATTTCCTCAATTCAAATTCTCATACAAAAACTGTTTCTCACCGTTATAAGAACTCCACCATAGATACACCCCATCTTTTGCTGGTAATTGCGTTCTTTCCTCCACCAACTCCTCCTATTTACTCACACAGACGAGAAAATCATAATCATCAGATCCTAGGGTTTTGCCTTTTCTCTCTAGTGATCTGATTTCAAAAAGAAGCAAGAAAAATGGTTCGTGTCAGCAATGGAATCATCACACTGATAAACGTTCTAACGTTCTTAATTTCTTTAACTGCCATTGGGTTCTGGCTTTGGTTCGGTGTAAATTCACACACCCAATGTCACAAAGTTCTCCAAAAGCCTCTATTATTTGTGGGTTTAGCCCTTTTAATTGTTTCGTTATTAGGGTTATTTGGATCATGCTGTAGACTTCCATTTTTCATGTGGTTTTATCTTTTAATCTTGTTCTTGCTTATTGTCGGATTGACGGCTTTTACGGTTTTTACTATTGTTGTTACGAATAAACACGTCGGAAAAGCATTGTCGGGAAAAGGGATTGGAGAACACAGGCTTGGAGATTATTCACGTTGGTTGCAGAATTATGTGATTAATGCAGAAAACTGGGATGAAATCAAGAATTGTCTAGTTGATGTGAATTTGTGTCAGCATTTAACGGAGAACAAGGACGAGGAGTTTTTCATACATAACCTGTCTCTAATTCAGGTATGTATTCGTATCTGTCTTTCTTTCTATTTCATCATATCGAATGTTTCTATCTTGTAGTATAAGATATATGTATTCTGGTTTTCTTACAAACCCACCCATGTTCGTCTTTGTTTCCATATCATCGTATCATATGAACTATCGTTTTGTTCGTTATTTGTTTATGTGTTTATTTCTATCAAATCATGCATGCATATAAATAGTCGTGCTTGGGATCGAATATGAAATTACCATAGGCGGATCTAACGCTTAATAAATTTCTTTCATCCAGTCGGGTTGCTGCCAACCACCAACATACTGTGGCTTCCAGTCCCAGAATGCAACCTATTGGATAGTGCCTAAAACCGGCCCGGCTGTGCCAGATCAAGATTGCAAGACGTGGAGCAACGTCCAGAAAGAACTCTGCTTCGACTGTGAGTCGTGCAAGACGGCAGTATTGGACAATATTAAGAAAGATTGGAGATTTATAGCCATCATTAATTCAATAATCCTTGTTATTGTAATTATTGTCTACTCCATTGGGTGTTGTGCTCTCAAAAGCAATTCTTCTAGTGGTTACCAGAAATACAGTGGCCCTGCTTAATTAATTAATTTTAATTGTGAAAATAAACTCTCTGGTCATTCTATTGCTGTTGATTTAGTTATTTTTATGTAAGTACTTTCAATGAATTTTATTTATTTAGTTTTTCATATGGATGTTGATTTCTACAAGTAGAGAGGTCTCCTGGTGAAGTACAAAATAGAGAGAACGAGTTAGTTATAGATACAATATTTGGTATGCGAGACAATAGTTATTAAACTACGTTCGATCACAACCATACACTCGAACTTGTCTCAACATCCCATTTCCGTATCATATTGTTTCTACATTAACTTCATATAATTTATATCGTTTTATTTTCATTACATTTGCTAGAGTTGAAGTGTTGAACATTTGGACCACGAAATCGAAAAATCCAAACCAGTCTAGGTTGGTTTTCCAGTTGTTGAGTTTAAGGGTTCGTTTTTTTGAGGATTTCCTTTTTGTTGGGTTGAGTTGAGACCAAATACCTAGAGAAAAAAAATCGTTGGCCCACCCCCTCGGACTCTCATCAATTCTGAAGTCCAAATCGTTTCTCTTTTAGCCGATTGGATTTGGGCTAATTGGTTGGCCCGTAATTGTTGTCAAGCCAATTAACCCAAACGACTGGTTGAACCGGTTAATTCGTTGGCCCATAAAATGGATCGAAGATAGTTCAGTTCGATTATCGGTTGGTCCGATAATGCATGGTTGAACCAGATCGACCCACTATATTGGTGAGTTAACCAGCCGGTTCATCCTCATATTTGGTCGGACCAACATGAAAAACTGCAGTTATTGTCGAGCCTATAACCGTCCCCGGACAGGACCACTCAAGCCAGGATAAAGAATTGAACTTGTTTAGGATTTGAACTTCTTGCATGTCTTGTACTACTTGGATTTGTTGCATAAAACCTCAAAACTTACCAAATCAACGAGGTACACACAGCTAAACGATCACTCACCTATGTATATACCAACTACAGGGCGTCCCAAGCCAATTGACAAAATAACTCAGTGACCTGAGGCAAGTAAATAATATTGGAAAATTTTGAAATCGTAGTACTTTGGTCCATATTTTATCTACTTCAACAACTCAGAACAATATAGCATTTTCTCTCTTCAAGCTCTTTTAAGGATTTAAATAAGGCTAGACAACACATCGGTTAGGAACTTCACCGAAATTTCAATATGTTTGGCCATACTCGAATAGGAAATTGCTGCAAGTTTTCGTGAAACCCACAACAGCCTCCAAGGCTCCAACGGCCCCGATTCAGTCCTTTGAAACTATCCTGTATCTATACACTGTTGCTATTACGCAACTAGTTTGGTGTTAGTAGAACTCACCCCAAAAAACTCAGAAGTTACCTAAATGATTTGAAGCCCACAAGTAAAGCATTAATTCAAAGACGTGAGACACAATTAAGATTATTAAAATCCACACCTTTTAGAACATCAACCATGGCCTCTATTCTCACCTGGGTCTTTTAATAGCAGTAGCCCTTCCGACATGCCCCTGTCCGCAACGACAGTGATCCTAGAAGGATGTTTAGCTCTAATACCAATTGCTATAACCACATTTGGGTAGAGTTCAATCGTCTTGAGTCAGTCATCTCAAAAACAAATCTCTTCGCCCCCTCAGGTCACAGAACCACAATCACTTAAGTTTAACTATGTAGAGGATTTTCAAGCCTAAACCTGCCAGTCCTACCTTAATTGTATGTTCTAAGCGTACGATAATACAATCATGGCCTCCCTTTCCTCCAACAACCAAAGAAAAATGCAAAAAATAACGATACTCATCTATTTTACATATATAAAATTTCATCAAAATACCATTTATTACACAAAAAAAAAAAAAAGGAAAAAAAGGAAAAAAAGAAAGAGGAGATGCAGGAGCTTAAAATGAGAACGACCATTATAGAAAGAAACCATTAAGATTGCATGTAAGACAACTCCATTCTCAAAATTTGTATGGTGATCGCAGAAAATCTTGATTCAGTAAAATGAACTTGTTAAATATCAGCTGCAGTTACATGTTCCACAAGGATGGCATGGTCAAAAGACATGCATTGATGTTTCATTTGAGAAAAGTACATCCCAAAAACATGAAAACATACGCTACCAATGACGTTAGAAGTTCAAGAGTCCAGGTGGGCTGCAACAGAAATGATGGGATCAATGGAACCAAGAAAGAACCGCATATCCAGCCGACAACAAGAGCCCCAAATCTGCCATGAATAAAACAAAAATTCACCAATAATAAACTAATACACGATTGATCTGATATTGGGGAAAAATAAGGACTTCAAAGCTCGTCTCCCACAAAACTCACCCAATAATAGCAGCTCTAGGCAAGCTCTTGGTCTTGTCGTTGAGGAAGTATATGCAAGCTGCCAAAGACAAGGCCACCTGTGCAGGGAATAATTATACATTACCAAAATTTGCCAATTTGTAATATTCCAGTTTTGAAATTAAATTGTTAGTACAGCTGTAAACATAATTACATAAGCATGATACACACTACAAGCTGTGATACTCGGACCCTTCTTTTTGGCTTGCATACCCGTGTCGACACGACGCGACGCGGGTAGGGTAGGGTATGAAATGCGGAACACGGCCAAGGGCGGAACCTATTAGACTGCTGCTGCCATTGTTGCAGAGCCAAAAAGTCACGTGTTGCGAGTTTAGGGAAGAAGAAGGGTTGTTATACTTGGGGCTGTTTTCTGTTTTAATTTTTGGGCCTTTTGGGGTTTTTTTTTTTTAAAAAAAAAATATCCATTGTGGTTGAAGTATATTTATAGTCTTACAAGTTACAACCTTATTGGTTGGGTTTTGGGGCCTTTTGGGCATTTATTCTTGATGATAATAAGTTGAGTTGGGAGTGGAATTGGTTGATTAAATGGATTTTTAGGATCAATTGCTGATATTGTAATTAATTATGTCATTTTTAGCTTTTATTTTAAATTTGTGCTTTGTCGTGTCAATTTTTTTTTTTTTGGTGTTTTAGACTTTTATTATAAATTTCTAGTTGATTTTTAACTGACATGTTTATCTTTTAACAATTTACAACTTAATTATTATTTAACTTTCCTTTTTGCATATAAAGTTTTTGGGGAAAAAAATAATAATTGAAATTTCAAAGATGTCCTCACGCACTTGTGTCCGAAATTTGGACTCTTTTTAGTCATGCCCCCGTATCCTCCATTTTAAAAAATAAAATATTCGACACTTAAATACGTACCCATACCCGAGTCAAAGCACCATAGACTCCAAGTAACATGCACGAAAGATATTCCTAATGCTAAGAGCAAAGGCATCACCGAACATTCTAAAAGTAGATATAGATGGACACGAAAGACCTTCGCAAATTTTTCATAGGCCCGAAAACAATAAAAAATCCTAGTCCTCCAGAAAATCACTTCCATCAAACAAAGTATAGCAGGGTTGGAACTTATGACAGATAAAATCTAATAGTTTACTAATCATTCTAACACTTTTTAATGGGAAAATGTCCAACGAGCATATTCTCGTAGCATGTCTGAGTGGGGCTTATTTGGTGTTCTCGATCCTTTTTCTTTAAGATTTATGAAATTGCTTAATTACCAAGTTACTACTAATATAATTAAAAATATTCATTTTTAAATCACTTTTCCAAGTTTATTTTTCAAGTACTATATAAGTGGTGGATTCTATTCAAATTAACACGTGTTTGCAAAAACTCGTTGCAATTGAGATAGCAACAACAGTTTTTTTATTTTTGTTAAATTGGGCACATAACATTTCGCGTACCTAAAAATAGTTAATTATGGAATCATACAAGCTCGGAAGCTCCTGAATTCAGTTATCCAGTAATACACCAATATATTAGCTCTTTTGGATCTTATAAAACAATAGAAGCCTGATATTTCTTACTGTAAGTTCTCTTCATTTATCTCTTATCCTGCTGATTACTAGCTTCCCTGAATCAATTCATTTCACAAAATTGATTTAGGAGTCTTATTTCTGCAATGCAGGCAATCATTTACCATTTTTTTACAAAACTAACCACCTAGCAGCTTTGGGGAACACAATAAAGTAATGAATTAATCTGTATCTAAAATTTATTGTCAATTTATAGTGAATTATGTGTTCTCAAAGAATCTAACAAAAAGTTTCCTAAGACCTAAGCAACTAGCACTAAGAAATAGTTGCATCGAATGGGACTCTTAGCCAATGACAATATTCCATAAGCACATGGGCAAGCACCCCTGAGGAATTGGTTCGAGAGGAAATTGAATAATAACTTTGACATGAATCAGACATGTAAAGACAAACCTGGAAAGCAGGCCCAGCTTCAGCAGAATTCATCACACTCCAGCATGCCATAAATGCAAACAGGAACAATCTTCTTAAAATGATTACGGGTGGGGGTACTTCCACAAAACTAAGCAAGTTCTTAACCCAAGGTGGAGACTCCTCGACCTTCTTCTTTAGCTTGGTCTTCAAATTAATCTTTGTTCTTTTCCTATTCTGGAAGCTGCTCATCAGCAGTTTCTCAAAAGCAGCTTCTATTGATTCAGAACTTCTCTCATGACCAGCATACTGGCTCAACAAAAAATTCCGAGCACTCCAAACTTCTTCCTCAGAGGCATCAGTAGTTATACCCAGCCGCTTATAAGGATCCCAGACATTTACCCGGGGAAATTTTGAAATGCTACCTATAGATATTCATAAACTCAAAATAATTTTAAACCAAAACTTGCAGTACATACCCAAATTTCGTACAAAATGATCATTATTTTGAGAAAATGGAATTTTGAATAGTACTTCTTTTTGAAAAATATGTGGTTAAAAAGTAGGAAAAATTTTTGGACTTACGTGAAAAATATTTTATTGTATAAATACGTGGTTGAAAATGAGTACAAGAATTAAATAGTTCTAAAATAATGGTTGTCGAACAGGGCTTCATTTAGCCAGATAGGAAATATATGTAACTTAGGCCCCAGCACTAAACCTTATTAATGGATATGGAAAATCGGTATTCAACATACCAAATTCTTGAAGATTTTACCTAATGACTATGAAGATAAAAGGCAACTAAGGTTTTATGAAACCAGTTGACACCACAAACACTGAATTTTAGATAGAAAAACAAAAACTTTTCCTTGAAAAAAGGCTCTTTTTCTTACTGTTAAGTCTGACCCAAAAAAATTTATTTATTTTCTAACTTCGTTATTTACTTTGAGTAAATGTCCTTGCAAGTAAATTATTTAAGCTTAGCCAGGCGTGCTATTAGCGCTTGAATTCTGTATGTCGAGTACATTTACCTTCATACGGAGTATTCACGGCACATCTAGGGCTCCTAAAATTAAAGCTGCACGGCGTGATTCTCTTCGAGTTACCTCGAGCTGAACTGCATCAAAAATTATTTTTTTTTAAAAGAAAAAGAATAATAATCTATGAACAAGAATATAAATCGAATTAATACAAAAAAAAAAAAAAAAAAGTAATTTAATTAATGTAATATAACAAAAAACTTACAGTTGATGACCAAGGAAAGAGGATGAAAGTGTAGGGTTTGAGAGAAGATTTGCCGCCATGAGCTTAAACAAAGTTTAAGCTTTCTTCGTCTATGTGATAATCACAATGACTGGGACGCCATGGAAGAGAGAGAGAGAGGATGAGGAGAGATAATGCAAGTCTTAAATCGGGTTATGGGTTTTGAGGGAGATGGTCCGGAGTTCGAATACGGGTTTGGATTCGTAAGATTCAAATCTGGATTGGATTCGCGTAGGCAGGCCAGTTCGAGCCCGCTAAGCTGTCCGGTAACAAGCCTCCGCCCAAATTGGGACAGTTCACGAATAGGCCCACCTTTTACTGGCGGGCGGGTCCAATCTAGAATGGCTCTGGCCCAATAATTAATTCTAGGCCGTGAATAATTCGAAAAAGAAATATGGGAAAGGAAATGTTGAAACGAAACCTAAAAGAAAGAGGGGTCAATTTGTGCCTTGGAAACAATAACGAAATTAAATTGGATTGGCTTGAGTTAACTTGATTCAAAAGGGGGCTTTATTCATTTTCTATTTTACAATTCAACTTTAGAAATTCTAAAATATCGATTTAACTCAAATCGGATTGAATCAACCTGCTTCTAAGATGAACTAATAGATCGATGTTGTCTTTTTGAAAAAGTTATCAATTCAGTATAAGCATGTATCGGTAATCGAGACAAGTAGGTTCTCGCAAGGTTTTGAGCCTTGTTAGTTTTGTTTACAAGTGGAAAAGTTTAGAACAAATTATTTAGATTTGTCTTTTAGGATTACGTTGAATTTAGATAGCTGAAGTAATAATTATTTGTTTGTTTGTATCATCGTTTGGAAGCATTCGTGTTACTGTTTTGCCCAACATAGATGTCACATGCAGACCATATAGAATAACTGCGACAACGGTACTTTGTGCTCAATGAAACACCTCGCTAAGGCCAACCGCCTTGGAGTACTAATGCCTTGCTAGGCCAAAACCTCTTCGCTAAGAGCGCAAGGTTTAGAGTGTGTCCCTGGTGGAAAAGGGCTCATATGGCTTGTCATTTGGCGAGCCTCCAAGCTAGATAAGAGGAAGTGAGCCCGAACCTTCGAAGCCCTCAAGGGGCGAGGGAGGTGGTGAGCTTGTTTCCCTTGAATGCTAGAACAAGCTGAATGTCCTTGCCACAGAGCGAAGGAAATTGTACGTACAAAGTGTGCATAGCAAAATAAATAAATTATGGTGTCCACAAATATATATATATATATATATATATATTCCCTACAAAAAAAAAAGATAATTTTCAGTATGTAAAAAGTCAAAACGAATCCCTTTCAGAAAACGGTGACTCACAAGTCACAAACATGAAATTCTATTATTAATAGAAGATGTGCTGTAAAATAGAAATTAGAAGATAATAGTTGATCTTCAACATTGTGGGCTGGATTCTTATTATATAGTATTCAAGTATAGAAAATTTCGCCCAAGAAAATCATCAATCATTAGCCTACTACCTCCACTCATTATTATGATTTTTTTTTTATTGAATTTATTTTGTTAATGATTATTATAATTACGTTAGATAACCATAGTTGTAATAATAGATCAAATACTGTATACTAAACAAATTCTAATAATTGACTATAACTATATTAAATCAAGATTTAAATTTTTGTTTTCTATGATCACGATGTATCAAAGGTTACGAGCTTCAATTGCATGTTCATGTTTTGGTCAAACAATATCATTCCTTAAAAAATAGACACTTAGATAATTTGAACATAGACGGGTCATTTTCATTAATTAAATAATAAAAATATGACTTGTGAAGTGCATAACAAGGGTGCAAAATAGTTGCAAAAGTAACACTCGTCTTATCTTGATCTTCTAGAAAAAAATACTCAAGTCAAAACGGAACCTTATTTCTTAGAACGAGCAGAGGCATTCTTGAAAATCAAGAAAGTATGTTATTATTCCATATTTGACAGATAATTCTGTCTTTCAATTTCTGCAATAGTTTCTTAATTCCAAAATCATTATAATGTAGTTTGCTTCTATTTGCATCATTTGATTGACAGAACATACATTCTCAAAACGAACCATTTGACTTTCTTTAATTGCTATTTGAAGCTTATTTTAATATAGATAATCAGTTAGTTTCAAGATAGCTTATTCTGTGTACAAAGTACAAACAATAATCACTTATTTTCACCACAACATTGTTTATATCAGACACCCTAACAACCAGTTGTTTACAAAGGAAAGTCTACCAACAGAACATTCTTTGGAATCTCAGATTTGTTGGGATTTATGTTTCCATAAATCCTTAAAACTGAGGAAAAACCATAGAAGATCATCCACATAAAGGCTAAAGCTCTTTGGATAGGTGTAAAACTAGCTGGCCACGGCCAACAAGTGTTCACAGTATCCAAACTAGGCTCTCAGAAAGAACATAAACCAACACAGCCTTCAGGCACAACCTATGCCAAGCTGGGCAGCCACCAGGACTAAAAACGACCCATATGGGCTGGCAGGCATGACCCAGCTCTCTAGTCGAACTTCACAACACTATATGAATATTTATCAACTGTGGATTGCAGAAGGATAAAAAATACATATTTATCCCATGGCATTATGTTCAATAAACACAGGCCGACGAACAAAAAAGGAAAGGAAAATAAAAATAAAGGCTTAACAAATCCAGTTTCCAGTAAAAGAAAACCTATATTTGCATCCTTCTGTGTATACTGAGGATAAGTCAAATGTCAGCATAACCCTTGAATGGCAGGGTAAGCTTCTATACATGAATTGTATCATCAACTTAAACAAAAAACATAAATGTGATCCCGTTGCATGCAAACCTCTCCCCACTTCATTGATAATCTTCAAGAGAGCAATGTCGAAGCAAATCCTTGTCTCAAAATGACTCAGTCAACAAATGTTGTATTCATATCTATTACTCGACTGCGTGGATTCCAACCAAATACTATCAGGAAAGAGGTTCAAATACCACCTCATGGATCATTTTCATCTAATCGTTGCAAACACTCCTGCGGGTTGGCATAAAAATAATCCTCTTCTTTAGGTTTATCGGGAATCACCAACCTTACTGTTGGGTTCCCCATGCGTTCAGAATGAATGTCTTTAACCGCAGCAGAAAACTCATCCCAAGTTAGGGACCCGGATTTATATTGGTCTATTAGATTGACTAAAAGCCTTCTATCCAATAAAATAGTTTTCTTGTACCCGAGATATCTGAAAGAAACACAACCAGAGAAATATCAGATAGAAATATATAGAGAAGGTATAAATGAGAGATCTACTAAATTGGTTCTTTTTAGTCTTCAAATACGAAATTCAAAGAAATCAAATAGGAAGGAATACTCTAAATCATAAAACTATTATTAAATACACTTCAACTTGACAAATCAACTAATACAATAAGTCTGGGCTTAACGAGAATCAATTTTAGGATATGAGTTCAAACTTCCCTGTGGTCGTACTTTTTGCCCTTTCATATTTGATTAATGACTGGGAGAAAAGAGAGAATATAATGCAAATTGTTGAAATCTTCTTTCTAATTATTTTCAAAGAGAGTCAAATAATCACAAAATCATTACCTTCGATGGCCTTCAACAACTTTAGCCATATTTCCATCGTAGGTTGGAACAAAGATATCACTCTTCAGCGAAACAAGATAATCGAGAGCTGCCATTTGAGACGAGTGATTTTGAAAGGACCTAAGGTCTGAAGACTCCAATAGCATCTCCTTTCGAACCTGTTATAATAAAGCAAAAGACGCATAATGAAAAACAAGACACATGTCGATTACAACAATCCTAGTTCACTCTGCTTATTTATTTACCAAGTTTGGATAAGCTACTGCAAGTCTATTCATTCTTCTTTGTCCACCATAAATTTCTCCAGCAGCAATGTAAATCTGGATATTGCAATCAATGTCCAATGCCCTTAATGTGAGAGCAGTTTCCTCAGGAGTCAAAGGACAGAGACCGTCTTTCCTTTTCAAATCAGAGTTTATGATCTTCTCTTTCCACCACGGGTAAGCATATCTGGTGAGGCGAGAGGCGAAAGCTTAGCAAAACAATAAAAAAATATTCAATCTCTATAGACACTTGTACAATACTATTGAATCATCTTGTTTAAAAGCTTCATCTGTTAACAAGGAAGTACTTTTAATAATCTAACTAATATCTTCAATATGCCACATCATGTGCAGGCCAGATCAAAGGCCTGACAGGTGCACAATTTTTCATAATTAGGTGGTAGCACGACTTGAAGTTAGGACCTCTACATACTCTAGTACCATATTGAATCTTCTTATCTAAAAGCTTAAACTATTGGAGAGGGAACAAAGTCATGTATTTAAATTAGGTCTTCAACAATACAAAGGAAGAGTAGCTAACCTCATTCTTGTCAACTCGTTCACCTCCTCCTTATTGCAGCCCTGAGTACACCCAGAAAAGGCTAACATGTCCATTTCATATCTAAGATGAAGTACCATGAAAGGACCATTTTGCCTAAGTATTTTAATTACTTTTCTGCCCAAATCTTCAATTTGAGGAGTGAATCTCAAAGCATTGAAGTTTACTCGGCAGCGAAGTCTCTGAATCTCCAAGGGCTGACCATTATTGGCAAGGCGAGCATCCGTTCTATTTAAATGGACAACTTTATATTTCTGAATCAGAGGAAGAACCTGCATGTATGATGTAACAAGAATGAAATACAATTGAAGTAGAAATTGAAATGATACGATGTTGGATACTATGAAGCTTGATCGTATTGTATACTTTTACCCTCAACCCCAAATCAACTTAATGTTCCTACTACGTAAAGGATTTATTAGGGTATATAGGTGACAGTTTTGTGAGATAGATATAGACTAAGACGTATGAGATCACCATGGGCATTCTCCTTCATTATAGAGAAACCTGCAACGGTAGATTGACGGTGATAAAACTCTGTATTTGCTCGTGTGTGTTTCTGATTTCGTTTTGCTTCATATTGATCTTATGGTTGGGATGGGTCCTCATCCATGACATAAAGCAGAAGAAATCAAAGCAACAAGATCACAAATCACCTACCTGATTTTGATAGTAAGAAATGTCCGACCAACTAATGGGGGGCATCGTGTATACCATTCCTAGCTCAACTCTCCTCTTGACTCTTGGCGGTAGCTCCTTCAATATCCGAACTTCATCTCTCAAGGATGTGATGAAATGGTCGACATCAAATATGTCTCGAAATTCACTGCAAAATCAAAGACGACAATTGTGTTACCACGGAAAAGAAACTCCATGCAACTTATGATTGAAGAATCAATTTATAATTTAAAGTTGGTATGCATGAGAAGCCAGGCATACCTAGGGTCATTCCAGAAAGAAGTCTTATCCAGTTCCGGAACTATCAACGTAACATTCAAATATCTTGCAATTGCAACCATGTCACATATCTGTAGCCAATCAAAGGAAAATTCCAGTCAACCATTTAATTTGTTTGGGAAAACTGAGGAACTCAAATATGTTCCTACGTCGTCATGTGCATATCAAACTACTAAAAACAACCCACCGCAGCGCGCATTTGGTTAAGCCCTCCGTTGCACGAAACCATCAGGTAACCATTGTTCTTGTAGACTCCTACATTCAAATCATAACATCAAAAGGACAGTTCACACCAGAATTCACGGAGTAAAAAAGTTTAACAGGAGTTACTCCTTGAGTATCATGCAAAACAAGTTCATACTAAAAGAATGAAATGGGGAAAACAATACAATGATAACTACTACTGCTACAAGGTAAACCTTAGTACCGAGAAATTTGATGTTGGCTACACAAATTCCTTTTCGTCATTTCATTCAATCTAGGTCAATACGAGGAAATGTAATAAGCCAATTTGATAAAAGAAGAAGAAATAGTGAAAGGACTAAGGATACTATACGCAGAATCAAGTATTGCTGCGCTACAACTACACGAACATAGAAACCATCCAAAGAATTGAAGAATCTACAAGTAATTCAATATTTAAAGTGTAGCCTGTATTGAAAGAATCGATTCATGGATTTTTTAGAGAGAAATTTCATGAACCTCATAGGTTTACAGAAGAGGAAAGGGATATATTTCAATTAGATTATACTTTATACTGCATAATTTCTCATTTATACATAAATTAAGATCACAATTAACTAAAAAAAAGGTCAACACATATAATACTAAATGTAATGGCACATCCTAGAAAAGAAATTTCTTCATCACACGAACATTTATTATACACCTGCATTTTTAAGGAAGAAAAAGGATTGAAAACAAGAACAGACGTGTTACCGATTACTCTCTACTTAAAACATACAGTAACCGATATTGTTTACTTCATTAATTAAAACGTAATAACTAAGCATGAGTCCCACATTGCTAGTTGAAACACTTCAGCTTAAGTAGTTAGATAAGGTAGTTCAAAGCAGCAAAATTTGGATAACACATGTAATGACTCTGATGAAAGATAGTTCAATGTGGTGTTAGAGCAGCAAAATCTGGGATCGTTCAGCAACACACCTATAAAACAAAATCAATCCACGTACTCCACGTGTAAGGACATTGACGAAAAAAGGAATCTAGTCTGCAAGTTTGGGTGCATGTCCAAGAATTTATCCCTCTCACTAACAGCTCAAGATTTTTGACAATATGGCTCGTGGACCTTGTGAACTAATAAGGGTGAGTTTTCAACAAGTGTTTGTAATCAAGACATGATTTTGCACAATGAATTCACATATTTCCATATACATATTCCTCAAAACACTTTGAAGATTAAAAAAGTAGAACCACTCACTCTTCGCCGGCAGAACTCTGGCCGGGAGCTCCAGCGAGGACTTAACCTCCAAGGTGGCGGCCACAACAGAATCTCGATGAAAGCAAGAAGGCCAGCCCTTCAACACTCTTGGCCCCCACATCTCTCCCAGTGCTATCAACTGAACCAAGCAAGTACACAGCAAAACCAATGTCATTGCCCTTATAATCCATATCCTCATTCTCCGCCGCGCGACCACCCCATTACTCCTCAGCTTCTCCAATCTATCCCCTCCAAACGCCGTCGTTTTCAACCCCATTACTCCACCTTCTCCCTCAATTCTACACATGTCACCGCCATACACTCAGTTCAGCAACTTTTGCACGCACTTATTGAAAACTACGTCGTTTGGTTTTGGATCGAGTACAGAGAATGAGATGAAAGACTATTCAGAGGACGATCAAAATCTCCAATCAAAACGAGAAACAGCAAATGCTTTGTGGAGATCAAAAGGAAATATTCTTTTATACACGCAAACTCAAAATGGAAATATTTTTCACACACACATTACCAACAGTAACAGACAAGAAAAAACCTCGATCTTACAGGATCCCGGGGCAAAAATTGAAGTTTTCGAGGTTTAAAGCGAAGAGATGAAAAGGGTTGGTCGGAGATCCAGTGGGCAGTCCAGGAAGGTAATGAAGGATTCTCCGGCAGCCGTGGACACGTATATGAGATTGCGGTGGAGGGAATTGAAAGGGCGACAGAGATGAGAAGACAGAGCCCGTTGGTGGGTGCAGTTCATATGATTGATTACAGAGTTTAATCTCCTGTGACGAGCTCCATCGCATCACCGACACCATTCATCTTCTTATACAAATCAGCTCAGTCAGGTTACCTCAAATTTTTGTTTTTTCAATATTTTGACATTTCATCATTCACTTTTTCCAAGCCTATCCCAATTTTTAATACATTAACATAAAAATAATTATTCTTATTCAGTAATTAGTAATTACAAATCTCATCAAGATTCGTTTTTTAGGGCATTTAGTTATGAGTTATTTGGATTTTTCTTGCCTAAAAATTAATGCAATCAATTCTAAATATATTTTAAATAGGAAAAACAACTCTACGCTTGAAGAATAACAATATGGACACAAATCAAACTCTACCACAACCATCGTCAAAGCTTACGAACATGTTTGTCAGTGACGTATTGAAAACATAATAGATTTAGATAGATTGATGGATAAAGATGAACGTAGATTCTCCTGGAATAGTAAAACTTAAAATATTAAATTGACTTTAATATTGACACCAATAAATTATCTCATTTATAGTCTAGAATGGTTACCCTTTTTTTCCTTTAAACATAGATTTTTTTGTGTGTGGACTATTATTAATTAAGTAGTTGATTGTTTCTCATGGCCACTATTGTTAATAGGGAAATGTAACATTCTTGATTCTTGACCCTATGCTTAATTCAATTTTAAAAAAAGAAAAAAGAAAGTTAGTTTTTAACTTATAGATGTCATCCTTGCATATTCAATTATAAAACGTTGAATTTTTATTTTTAATTTGAATCAGTATCTAAAAATTTAAAATGAAACATATCTTTAATTGAATCATGTAATAATAATTTAACGAAAATTTAGATCGTTTCATCAATTTATGTACCAATAGTTTTTTTTATTTTTTTAATCGTGAATGTCCGGATTAGATTGCGCGCACCTCGACTAATCTCACGGGACCCTAAAGTTTAGGGTCGGTACTCACCTCAGTGGTCCTGAAAGGACTTGAACAGGTGACCATTGAGGAGCAAATTCAAGGTATGATCAATTGAGTAAAGGGTTAATTTATGTACCAATAGTAAAAACCAAAAAGCTAAATTCAATTATTCAAGAGAGAGGGGTCTATTAAATGAATAGAATGACATTTTAACAAACTAATAAATTTGAGCGGTGAACCTTGTTAGGAGGTGCATGGGTACTGTGCACACCGGAGTATCCCTCCTCAGCAATTGCGGCCGTTTAAAGAACGAGGAGCCAGCTAAAGGCGGACCCACTACTATTTAAAATTTGGGTCAAATGTGGCAGTATTTAATTGGTCACTATACAACATCCTTCATATTATCGACATATGTGGATTTTTATGCACAAAATTGACGTGTCGGTCATGTGATGCCGTGCCAAGAGATACCGACAATTCCTTGTTTTTTTTCACTAGGCCAAAATTTCAAATACTAGCTTTGTCCAATCTCTTTTTTTTTTCAAATTTCACTTTCAATATAAAATTCATTTTCAACCACATATTCACCCAATAGAATATTTTATACGTAGATTCAAATTTTTTTCAAAAAAATACTATTCCAAAATTTATTAAGGAATAATTGCAGCAGCGGCACCAAACCTTTCATTTAGTAGCAGATTTTGTTCAAATATTTTATTTTTGCCAACGACGGTACCAAACCTTTCAAAATTTCGAAACTGAAGTCCAAATGGACGGTATCTATTAATTTGACCGTTAGTTGACAAATAATTGATTTTGACAATAATTTTGACTAATTTTAAAATATTAAAATGGTAACTTTACATTTTTTTCACTATATATTAAAAGAACCAAAGTAAAGACGGACACGTGTCGCCACTTTCAATCGTCGTAAAAAATCCCTTTTTTTTTATAATTCCCTGAAATTAGTCAAAAAATTCCACACCGTCATTCCTGCTTCTCCATCATCTCATGCAACCACCCACTCCTCCTCCATTTTCTCACGCAACCTCACATTGCAAACTTCTCCTTTCTTTCCATTTGCAAGGCTAATGATATCAAAAATAGATTTTTTGCTCGAAGAATTTGGCAACCTCGTGCAGTTGGAATTCAGTCAAGCTGTTTCTTGTACTATCTAAACATATTTACATGTTCCTGTGATTATTCCTTGGCCTTGTTATGCTTTCTGATTGGTATATAAATTCATAAATTATATTGTTGATTGTGATTTATGGGATAATCAATCAATTCATTGGTGAATAGAAGTTCTGTAAATTTTTTGGCTTCTTTTTTAGGAAAATACAAATATGTGTGTGTGTGTAACTGCGTGTATGTATTGGAAGATAGGTGGGCATGTGAGATGCTTTTAAATTTTAATGAGGCTGATACTGATAATGGCCCCTCTTCAATTGCATTCTCTTTCCTGCATGAAAGTTACTTTAGTTGAGTGTTCCAAAGTTTAGACTTGAAAGCCCATTTGTTGTTTTATAGCGTAGAATCAAGATCAAGAAACATTATGAGACACCTCCATAGCAGTTATAGCTACAGAGGAGGAGCCATGGCTGGTGCTTTTGTGTTGCTTCTGTCCTTTCTGTTTCCTAGCCTTTTCACTCCTCCGACCCATGCTTCACCTTCCATGATGTCGGTATGATTATGAATTCGTAATTTTCTTGTTTTGCGTGTATTTTAAAACTCAAGATGATAATAACAATCCAAGAATGTGAATTGATTGAATGTAAACC
>CAIGRF010326978.1:10677-21604 GCA_903798235.1 Fraxinus ornus | reverse complement strand
GTGATAATGACAACCTATACTTTAAATATAATTCTAATAAAATATTATTTTCACCTTCATCTTCTACACGTGACAATCCTCATCTAATTTCACTTTTATATAAAAAAAATGTAAATAAATTACAATTTTCTTTGAACTTTAATATCTTGAGACATACTTATCCAAATTAATATTTTTCTCGAACCTATTTTTATGATTAAGAACGGGCTATCCAACGAGATTCCTATTGATATACTTTTGGTCACTCGATCAAAAACCGAGTATTTGGCCCAAAATATAAGAATTTAAAATTTTATTTCACTTTAATCCCTTAACTTTCAAAATAATAAAGTATGGCATATAGAACAAATAACTTTATTCTAAAATTTTCGGGGTGTTACAATTAAAGGATACAATTCGTGTTTATTGTTCGCAATCAATATCCGTGCAAGATCACTAAGGGCATGTACTCCTCCAAAATCTTTGTTAGCGCGCATGTCAAGAATATATGTATCAAGTTGATCATCAAGTTTCGAGATATTTACTACATCAAAATCTGCCGAATAATTTTCACATAATCAAATTACTTTGTTCTTTTCAAAATCATCAAATAAATTATTTGGACACAAACACGCGACACATAAGAGCAAGTCATTATTTACCTCGGAAAAATAATCATTCAACTCTTGAAGCATATCAATGATGGCATAAAACATTTCAACACGAAAGTGATACAAATTTGTCGATGTATCACATTGTGAACGACTAGATTTATGAACATATCACACATATTGAACACACTGATCTTGTGCGTTTTACAGAATGAACAAACCATTCTAAAAAAGAATCACATCTATTATCTCTCATGGTTTGGAGTTGTACTTTACATCATTTCACTAGTCTTATGGCATGACAATATTTTGTTCTTTCCCTTGTAATGCTTTCGACAATTCATTTGAAATTTTCAAAATCTTTTTTCATGAGATGTAGATTAAAATACAAATTCAAATTTTAACATCGACCCCAATAAAATACATGCATCACCTCTTGTTCTGAAACTTGTAGTATCAATAACAATCATCTCAACAACTTCAACGGTGGTTGAAAACATGACAATCAAGTTAACCAAACAATTATAGTGAGAGCTCCAACGTGTATCACCAGAATGCTTAGGAGTAGCTTTTTAATTAAGACCTCGTCCATTTGATATTTCACCAACACTTAGTGCTTCAAGAATTTTGAGTCTTTATTTATCTCGTATAAGATCACAACGTTTAGCCCCTCCAACAACATTCACCAAATTATGTACGAAAGTGAAGAAAGTTTCAATCTTCGAATGTTTTTGTACTACAGCTACAAGAGCAGAAGAGCTAGTTGAAGTTAATGGGTAAAACAATGAATGTAATAAACACTTGGGTTTTCTTTTAAAATAAGTGTTCTGAGATCATTATACTTACCTCGCATATTAATAACTCCATCATATACTTAAACCATGTGTGAAGGATAATTGATCAATTACAACTTTAAGAGCCTGTTTGGTAGATATTAAAATCAGATTAAAATTGAAAAACTAGCCGTTATTGTTGACTTTTATTAGACGTGTGAGACCCAATAACGGTCATATTTTCAATTTTAATAGGATTTTAATTGTTATCAAACAGGCTCTAAATGAGACAGCTGTTGTACTCGAAACATGTGTGACACCAATATCTAATATACGCTCATTCTTCACATAACGAATAACAACAAACATTTGCTCATTCACTGAAATGTCTTGGGATTTATCAACTAGAATAGAAAACAAGCCATCACCAACATCTTTAATATTCGCTTCTAGAATTTGGAAGCAACAACACTCACAATATTTTTTTGAACTCGAGGTGATGTTAATTTGAGATTTTATGGCACATTCTCTAAAGCAACAGTCTTAATCTCGGCATTATGATTACACAACCATGCAATAGTTCAAGCAAGTTCCCTTGATAGTTCGAATATTCAGATTTATCATATCCACGAAAGGTCATCCCTAGTCATAAAAGAAATCGAACACAATCAATGAATGCATTCAAACGTATTTGATACTCATTTCGAGCTTGATGTGATTGTTAAAGAGATAAGATCAAATGTTTTGCTCTTGTTTCTTGAGTAATTAATACTTGATCCAAGCATGATTGTGTGTACTACTGGAAGCCCCAATGTGTTTTCTAATATTTTCTTCTTCTTTTTTTTTCCAATTTGAGAACCCGCAATTAACAAATGAACTACCACTCGAAATGAAAAGATAGCAGTGGAAGCAAAATACAACATCTTTTGATATTGTATTCCAACCAACTAGAATGCTCATTATACCATAAAATACAAAATCACATATCTTTGTTATCCGTTCTTGTTGGTGGAAACTCATGATTGTGAGGTTGACAAGGACCCCTTTGCACATGTGCTCTTAGAATCACCTCGCGAATATTAACATCCTAATTCTACATTGATATTCTCAATCCATGATTCGAAGGAAGTTGTGCAACATCAACATCCCCAGCATCTCCAAGATTAGTTTCATCCCCAACATTCATATCATCACCAATTCCGTCATTCCTTTCATCTCCCACATCACTTTTATTCCTTTTATCTCGAACATTCCTCTCATTTATATTTTGCTCATAAAAAAAAAACGTAGATTTACGTTTAAATTTTTTTTCATAACCGGTATAAACAATCGATTAAAATAATCAATTCAAGTAATCAAAAGGGAAAATATAACCCAACTTTGTAACCAATTAGAATCATATTCTAATCTCATCATTTAGAATACTGATTAGTGAGTACTGAAGTAGAATACATATACATAATACATGAATGAAGACCCAATTGCGATTAGAATCAAAATTCCCATTTAAAAAAAAAAAAAAAAAGATTCAATTCCAATTTGGCAATTTCCCATATAAATCTGGATTCAGATGGCATGCCTTCAATTCAGGAATCAGGCCACGGGCAGTGTCAAACGGCTGCGGCAAACGAGAAGACGGCAGTGGCACTGTGGCGGTTGCTGGAACTGGCGAAGGAGAAGATGACACTCGACAGATTGGGAGATTCAGTTACAGGCAAGTTTTGGTCTCTTGAAGAGAAAGGATAGGTTAATATGTTTTTAATTCTAATTTAAATTTGAGTCGAGCATCAATTTGATTTAAAATTATCAATTGATCAAAACACACTCTTATTTTGAAATTCTGGGAGAACTTACAGTAAAAAATTGTAGTAGAATTGAACGCAGTAAATAATTGTTATAACATGTTTTATTATCCCTTAGTTATTGTAAGATGAATTAGAATGTAAACTTGCAGCGAATCATTACATGCGTTGATCCTTCGGTTTCGATGAGAACGTCCAACCTTAAACATTATTCAAACCAAGTATTTCAACATGATGTCACAAGTAAAATGTTTTAACTTTTTCAAGAAAATCTTTCGAATCATCTTCTCTCAATATTTGAAGGAAATTTTTGAGACTAACCTCATAGCATTCAAGATGTCTTGAGATTAATTTTTAAGGATTTGACAAAGAACTTCAGCGATTCTCGTAATTTTACCCTTCAAAAGCAAGATGAACACAAATTCATTGCTTGTCACCATGTAAACACCATGAGCTTCGTTACGAGAACTAGTATGTTCACAATTCTCACTTATCTTCTATATCGCGTGACAAGTCGTAGCATATTTATCTACCTCTGTCCTAACATATTTAAAGTGAGATCTCCAATATATATTGCACGTTACCAATCTAATTAGCCCCTTTGCACCACGAACCAACATATGTTCAACTTCTCTTTGAGCAACTTATGCGCTTAGGAGAAGAACTAAAAATATTAACAACATTTTCTAAATAGGAGAAGAATATCCAAATAACACTTACATCTTTAGTTGCAGATGCCAATGCTAGTTGTAGTGTGTGAGCAAAACGGTGAGCATAATACGCACGTCGACAATTTCTAATGAACAATGCTTGAAGTCTATATCAAGCATTATGCATATTACTAGCACCATCATATCTTTAACGTTGCATTTTATGAACCCGAAAGTTATGATGAACAAGAATATCATATGAGTGAAGAACCATCTCATCCAATGGTCCAAATTAATCACCACTAGATTGGCCCATCGAGTAACAAGACCAATGGGCTTTTTTTTCTCCGAACGGTCCAAATGACTCGAGTCCAACATAATGGGCTTTTCTTGAGGAGTTGGGTTTTATTTAGAGGAAATTAGGCCGAGTACTCTGAAAATTTGACAAATTAGATTAGTACTCTTAAAACAAATTGAAATCTCTATCAACCGTAATTAATACTTCCTAATTTCCCCCAATTCAATTTAACTCCTAATTTTGCCCTTAAATAATCAGTTTCAAGACCAACAAATATTCATTTCATTTAAATTCTGGGGATGGAGAAGATGCAATTTGCAGAGGAAGTCGTTAGAGAATTTCTGGTATTTGGAGGATTTACAAAAACTCTCCAATCTTTTGGAAAAAAGCTGGGAACTGATATTGGCAAGGGATTTGAAGTCGATAAGATTTTAGATTTGATTTCCTCTGTCTACAACCCCAAATTCGTGGCCGAAAAGTTGATTGATTTGCTCAATTTCTTCGAGCGATGTTTTTCTCATTTTGAGTTTGCACTGCTCGCTACAATGTCGATATTAGAGCAATCTATTTTAAGGTATTATATTGTTAATGCAATAAAGCATGGGAAGAATGACAAAGTGATGGAGTTTTGGGGAATAATTGGGAGTTACTTGTTGATGAGAGATCAGAATTGGAGCTCACGGTTTGGTGGGTCTTTTTGTACCTGTTGTTTTATTGATTTCTTCTTCTTTTCCCCAAGCATTTACAATCTCTCTCCATTTCTTCTTTCTATTTCTTTCATGCTCTATAATCTAAAGGAAAAAAAAAAAGTTTAATTTCTGAATTTATTCTTTACAACTAGAAATGGATGGTGATATGAGATTGATGCTAAGTTGCACCAAACTGGAGGCTCTGTTGATTAGTTGGTTACTGAGGAATGTTAGATCACATCTAATTATCTAAGGACTTATCCCCAAGTTTCTATGTTATTACTAATTTATTAGTCTATTGGTCTTGATAGTCTATTTTCTTTTGTTTCTTTAAAATGGCTTTAACCAAACTTTCTATGAATGTTTTGTTTTCGATTGGTGTTTTGTTATTTTTTTGAATGTTTGTAGTTTTTTTTAAAACTTTTTGTCACTTTTTTCTATTACATTTTTTTTTTGTTTGTTACTTTTTTTTTTTTAATTTATGTCGCTTATTTAGTGTCAAATATCAATTTATATTAAAAGTGACATTGTATTTCACTTCACTTTTTAATGAAAATATTACGTCATTTTTTTTAATTAAAAAGTGACATTACACTTAATTTTTTATTAAAAAGTGATACAATGTCACTTTTAATAAAAAGTGATACAATTCATCCAAAAAAGTGATCGGTGTTTCGTCATTTTTTTTTAGTGTTAGTCACTTTTTTGAGTCGTCGCTTTTTTAATTTATGTCTCTTTATTAAACTGACTCTAAGATTTTGGTTAGTGTGTTTGCCACTTTTTGAATGTTTATCACTTTTTTGAATTTTTTTGTCTTTTTATAATGTTTGTCACTTTTTAAAACTCTTTATCACTTTTTTTAGTAACAAACGTCACTTTTTAATAAAAGCGAAATTGTATGTTATTTTTAATAGAAAAGTAATTCTTAACTTTAAAAAGCGACATCAGTATTTTTTACCTTCAAAATACTTTTTATATGATTTTTCAAAAAGTCCCTAATTTTAGTGGTATTTTTGTGAGTTGTCCCTTTATTTATTCTTCAATCATGAGCCATGGCCTAAGAAATATTGCAGGCCAGATTCTCATCATCATTCCTGAAGTTTGTTTGGCAACAAAAACTCAACGATTCAACCGAGCTTTATGTCCCTAATCCACGTGGCAATATAGCAAAAACCACTGCTGCATTATTGCCAATGTCAAGCAAGATAAGATGATTACATAATTATGAATAATGCTCCAGGTACAGAAGCATTATTCACGGGGTTGTACAGACCCCTCACAAAGTGGGGCCACACATGTATTTAAATATGTACATGAAACATTATTCGTTATTCCAATATATGTATTATTAAGAAGCCATGGTAAGTTCATCGTACCGAATTTGTCTAGTGCGATTTATCTCTCTGTGTAGTTTGCGAAATACTGTGCATGAAGCGGGATTTACTCAATACGCACTCACAGTGGTCGGGTCTCCGCCCCTTCGGGATGGTCGGGGCTCCATTGACGAGTAGCGGCTGAGGATTCCTACGTCATTAAAAAAAATAAAAAAAAAATAGTAAACTCATGTTTGTCTACTATTATTCAATGAAAATCAACTTTGAAATAGTGAATTTTTGGAGATGTAGTATCTGATCAAAAATAAAATTTAGAATAATGGTTTATGTACAGTGTATTTTGCATAGATTAAAAATTTCAAATTTTCAACATAGATTTAAAGAAAATTTCCCATCCCTTCGACCTCAATATAGGTTTCCAATTTTATATATACTAGTATGACGCACGTGCAATGCACGTGCCACCAGCGTAGTTGGCTATTTAATAATATGGTTGTAGAAGTTTAATGAAACAAACATCAATTAATGAAGCACCAGAAGATAGATTTCATAATCCATGTACAAGTGAAACAGTATGCACATATGATGACTTACAACCATATTTTTTTCTTCAAAAGGTATCATGCTTGTAATATTTAAGAGACGTGTACAAAAAAGGTCCCATGTTTGAGAGAGAGAGATAGAGAGAGAGAGAGAGAGAGAGAGAGAGGACTATCAACAGAAGTTACTCTTTTTATCCTCAATGTGCCCTTTAGCCATAGCAAACAGTTCTTTTCTGTTTTGACAACGTGTGTCATATCCTGAGAAATGAAATGTGCCATACATCTCAATTCCCTGTTTATGTGATATATAATAAAGCAAATCAGAACACAGAAGTCAAGTGCAATAACACTTTCAAAAAAGAAATGAGAATACTTTACTAATCAATGAGATGACAAAAACTTTAAAAAAGAGATTATAAAACATACTCATAACAAGACATAAAAAGATAATCATTACAAACAAATAATAATGCAAAATGGACATGTCTAATCTGTTCCTAGTAAAAAACAGCAATAAGCGGTAGAGTTAATCAAACACAAACCCAAATCATATTATCCCTAAAAATCACATCTTTACAGCAAATGTAAGAAAACAACTTAAAATAATAACCAAAAAAGAAAAACATAATTCTAATAGAACCACAAAACCATCTTATTGAACATCAGATACAAAACCCAGCTCATATAAATTATAATGTGTATAATGGGTACTCATTGTAATCTTTTTCAAGCTAGCACTTGAAAAGTTATAGCAAGCACATGCACAAATAAAGATCAGTATTTTAGATTTAAATGATAATACTCACTGGCAGTCGCAGCAACTTTGTGATCCTATTTTGATGATTGCCTCCTTGAGGGCAAACCTCACTCAAGCTTCCTAATAGTACTTCATATTTATCGTCAAGGAGTATGCTACTTGCTTGGACATTCCTTTGAGAACAAAAATAAATTAATGTTGACATTATGAGTACCACTTTGCTGATAAAAGGCCAAGAGAGAAAATCTGGTAAAAGAAATTTGATTCACTTATCAGGTGGACTTGTCATGTGATTATTCTTGCCTCCTTGGTTAGGGCAGAAAGCATGTTCTCAGTTCGAAGATTTGATGATGATAGTATGTCTTTCATGTAACTGTTATATGCAAAAGATAGTCCACATTCACTGGTTCAATATATTTTACTCAACTTCAATAAAACCTTGCTCAAACACTTGTTCACTATAAGGAAAATTGGAAGGATGTATTTTGGTACACTCCTTTATCTTGATTTTGTTGTGTCAAGCTAAGAACTCTCAGAATATAAATCAGGCATCTTGATATACTGAGTTTAAAGCATCATGGTATATTACAAATGTTGAATTAGTGTTCAATTTATAAAATGTATATATGTCAAGCTAACTACCAATTTTCGTGCAAATGTTCATCAAGAAAGTCTCTTAAACAAGATCAAACAAGGCTCATACACACAGGAATTTTTTCTATTTGTTATTTCATATTTGTGATTAAAAGAAAATAGAATCTCAATTAGAGGCAGTACGTATGCAAATGGGCATTTGAATTGTAAGACATAACAAGCCTTCGACTGAAGCAACTTCTTTGGACTTTAGCAGACAAAACCCGAGAATGAGAATAGTTGTAAATTTAAGCGCACACAAAAATAGTAGTTTGAGAACACAAATGTACAAATATGCTAATCGTTGTGTCCATGAAGAAAAAGAGACCATTTGAACTTTTATGTTTACATGACAGATTCCTACAAATTATAAAACAATTAGAAAACTATCATACATAAATTTTGCTATTGAATGGAAAAGTTTCCATCAGAAATGTGTGTGTGTGTGTGTGTGTGTGAGAGAGAGAGAGAGAGAGAGAGAGAGAGAGAGAGAGAGATGAGCTAAGAGTCCCTCCTCAGTAAATAAATAATGCATTAAAGCAAATAGCATATAAATCATTTTTAATTGTTGAGATAGTATCAAGTATGTGTAAATTTGAGAAGTCCAAGATTACCTCGCCAATGTTGCATATAAAGGATAAGATAGCAGGTTCGAAAGAGCTGTGTCCGCGTCCGTTATCAACTCAATCCCATCCTTCAGCGGTTGAACAGTCTCCTGTAGATATGAATTCACAATAGAACAAAAACTATATGTAACTTCTAAGGTTCACCAACCAATGCAAATAACAAAATGAAATGCTCAGCCAACAACTGTGAATAATCACTTTGATGTGATAAGCCTCTTTGTCAAATGACCAACAGCTCAAGAAGGAAATAAAATACCATTACAAAAGCTCAAAGCAATCTATAACTCGCTGGAAAACTGAAGCTGACCAATATCTCAGTTCAATATGTGAACAATAAAACAAAGGAACATCTAGCTACAATAATGTGGAAAAGGTTTTTCATGGAAATATAACTGGCAAGATAGTGCAAAAAAAATATGGAAGAGAAAACTCTTACTTCTACAAAGTTCCACCCGCCCTCCCGGTTCAGCAAGGATGCCAGTGCTCCTCCATCGCTTACCAATAAGCTTGGTTAGGTCTTCCGAAAGAAGAGATCTTAGAAGTTGACCGTCCATCCATCTTTGACGTTAAGAAAATATGTTCAATGCCGGAATAAGATTGGTCGAGGCTGAAGCAAAAGTTGCAGATATCATTGCCATACTTTTTAAGTAAAGATTTTGGCCGAGTGATCCTCTACAAAAAGAAAATTGTAATGATTATTACTCTAAGCTATTAAATAAAGTCCATAATCATGGTCCAAAAAATAATTTTGTAATAGTGATCTTCCCACAAGGATTATATTATCCATTACATTACCTCCAGAACTTAAAATGATATTGAGGTCAATAAATCTCAATTGCATTTAAGATAGTCCTTATTTGGTACACTTCTCCATAAATCAAAACATGGATTGTTCATCTTTCATCTCAAAAAAAACATATCCCAATCTAATACGTCATTTAAGAGTAATAAAATTTAAAACTTACCCAAATAGAATACAAAGGAGCTCTTGGTAGACGACCATCCATGTTAACTTAGGCTTCTTCTTCGTGAAATATCAAGAATTTTGAAGATTCGGATTAAGATTTTCAAATTCTTCGTGGGATTAAATTAAATATTCTTTCTTGTAAATCTGAAAATCAAAAAAACATGCATTACAACCTTTCAACCAAGAGGGCAACCGGAATCATAAAACCAGTGCCAAACATAAATTTATAGCCCACCAAAATGGACAACGTCATTCCATCTTTTGCAACCAGTTTATAAACAATATTGACTCCAGTAAATATTGTTTGAAACATCAAATAGCAAGAAAGGGGAAAGGAATATCAAGCAGGCTGCCTTGCACGTAAAAGCACCTCAAAACCATGGAGGTTTGACTAAGAAAATCAGCTGAAAATCTCTAGAGAGTTCACGTGATTCTCCAAAAACCAAAAATTCAAAATATTTTTTACTAATTTGGATTAAACAACAATAGATACACAATACATGCAAAACTTCAAGCCATGAAGATGAAGTTGAACAATCTGGGCAGAACACTCCAAAAAGCCTCAAACCTCCAGACTCTCGAACAAAAAAAATCCACCAGAAATCCAGTAGAACAACCAAGCTCCACAAGAAAACCAAAAAAAAGACCCAAATCAAAGAAATCCGGTTGAAACTGAGCTGAAACACGTGAACCCAAACTGGTGAGCAGTGATGAAAACTCCAACTAAGCTGAATTAGAGAAACCAAAATCGTACGAGTCCAAGCAGAACCTACAAAGCTGAGGTACCAAGTTGCAAGCAAAATGCTCCCAAGAACAAGAAACCCGAACACCAGTGAGAATGTAAATCGATGGCCAATCTTCTAAGTTAAAATGACTTAATCTTGAAAACTTAAAACAACAATCTGAAAACCACGTAAATGACCAGAAGTCACCTAAGGGAAGGTGAAATCGAAGCAAGAAGAGAAGAAATCAGTAGAAAAGAAGAAAGGTAAAGTCTTGGTTGCGTGGGGAAGCGGAATACAGAGCATGGGTGATTGTGTGGGAAAATGGAAATTTGTGTGAGAGAGAGAAGTAAGGGTGTGTTTGATAGCCTAAAAAATTAGGTGGAGAAAGAAAATATTTTTTAACTTTAGCGTGTTTGATTACAAAAGTTTTACTGGCAAAATATTTTTCACATTTTTCTAGGTACAATCATTTGATACACAAAAACTTGATTTTATTTTCCCACCTATTTGGTAAGAAAACATTTTCCACTTTTTTTTTTTT
>CAIGRF010326978.1:0-10114 GCA_903798235.1 Fraxinus ornus | reverse complement strand
TCATTTTCATTTTTCTACTCATTTTCAACTACACATTTTTCAATAAAATAATATTTTTCATCACATCAATAACTTTTCCTTCTTTTTCAATCACACATTATCCATCAATCTACTATTTCAGAATACATTCTTCCAAAATAATGTGGTTCAAACACACCCTAAATGTATATGCCACAGTGACAAACTAAGCCGTAAGATCAAATAATGACGTTAAAGCGTTGTGATTTTCCATTTCTATTTGGTGGTTGGATCGTCCTCACATTATTTACTAAATCAAGGGCGATGGTTTCTCTACTATTGTATCCAAGTATACGTTGTTCTTTGATTAATGCTGACATCATGTTTGGTCCATATTCTTATAAAAATTCATCTTCAATCATACATTCTTTAATAAAATAATATTACACGTAAATTCAAAACTTTTTTTTTAACCACATAAATCCATCAAATCACTATTTACAATACATTTTCCACTTATAATGTGCATCAAACAAGGTCAAATAGTTTTGCATTTTGAAAATCTAGAAAGAAAATGGACAAATTGTGAGTGACACAACGATAACAACTTAAGATGATAAAATATAAGTTGAGATCTATTGTCCAAACTTGGTTGTCCGCCAAATGATTCACTTATATATTACTTCAAATTAATATGTTCAATCTTTCTCTCATTGTCATTTGTGCTTAAAAATCAAAAATGTTATTCATCATCATCGGAGTTACAACCCCAATCTAAATGACATGAGATTAAATGATTGGTGAAATTAAACAAGTCATTTAATCTCACGCCATTTAGACTGGAGTTGTAACCTCAGTGTGGATGAATAACATTACTCCTTAAAAATAGATGTAAAATAATGTATCAATAAACTATCGTTGAACAACCAATTTTAGACCGTTGATCTTACCCCCATAAAATATTCGCAAACGAAGTCCACTAAACCGTCACGTGTCATTTTCAACAGATCACACGGATTCCATGATCACCAGGGTCGTCACTTCTCAAGATAAAATTATACAATTGTTAAAGGCACAGGCAATACCAGGACAGTTTGGTAATTAACTACGTCACGTGACCGGCACAATCATAGCAGTCTGAGGGGTAGTTTCGCCATTTAACTCATTTTATTTTGAGAACATTACACTATCATCCCCAATTTATTGCCATGTTAATAGTTTGGGCCACAATCTTTCAAGGAGCAAGCTATGCACACCGTTTCTTTGTCGTTTCAATAACTAGGGTGCATGTGCCCCCCGGGGCACATCCAAGTTGGCAAAGGAAGGGCATTGTTGGGTTTACAATCTTAGCGTGGAGAGTTCGATTCCTTATTGGAGCAACTGAGTGATGTAATAATCAAAATTCGTTGGAGCAGTTTGGTGATGTAATAACCATGGAGGAAGGCTCCCTTGGGGTCAGGAGTATAAGGGGTGCTCGAACCCTGGTCAACTTGGGCATAACCCGCGATTTACCTCCGCCAGTTACTGAGGGGCCGGTGCTGGTGGTCCAAGAAATTAGTCTGGCTAAGTTGGGATACCTGGGTACCAAAAAAAAAAACTACGGTGAATCGTTCGATTTGAATAGTTTTTGTCCTATTTTCCAATAGTGCTAAAATGATTTAAAAAGTTTTAAATCAAACCACTTTTAGCGATTTGATTTCAAATCATCGTTTACCTCGCAACGTAAAAATAATGACTTTATTAAGCTCGTGTTGGAGCCCCATTTTGAGACAAAAAATGAATTTTAAAGAGTAATTTTTGGAGTGTGTGGTTAAAAATGAAGAACTTTTTTCGATTCACGTGTGATATTATTAAACTTATTAAAATGTTACTTCAATATCAGATGTAACCTTCATATGTGGAATTGAAAATGACAAATGCTATTTGAATTGAATTACTGGTACCATATCTTATCGAGATGAATCAACGTTCAGCTTGTTTTGTATATCAAAATGCTCAAAAGTTATATCGAAACTTAAGATGAAGATTCGAAAATGTTATGGGTCAAATGGATACAACTCAAGATCAAAAGGAGTGAAAACAAATCAATGACTTTATTAAGCTCGTGTTGGAGCCCCATTTTGAGACAATGAATTTTAAAGAGTAAATTTTGGAAAATGTGTGGTTAAAAATGAAGAACTTTTTTCGATTCACGTGTAATATTATTTTATTGAAAAGCGTGTTATTAAAAATGAGTTTTGAAAAAATAATTGTTTGATGAAATGGGGCCGAAACATGGGCTAAACAAGTTAAATTCTCGATACAAGCTTAAATTGAAAGCTTTAAACATAAATGTTACAATATATTAGTATTGGTATCAAATTCTACATACAAGCTTAATGCAAAACAAAAATAGGAATAGTTACCCCTGAGTTGGTGAAGCAGGTGAACGCGGAGACCAAATGTCACGAGTTCGAATCCCTTGCCAACACTTTCTCGGTCCAACCCGTCGCACCAAGCAAGCTCTTCTGTGTGGTTTGTGGCTTACTGCACATGGAACGGGGTTTACCCAGTGCGCACTCGAAGTTCCGCCCCTTTGAGGTGGTCGAGGCTCCGCTAGCAGATAGCGACTGCGGGTTCCTACGTCAATATATATATATTAGTGGTGGGTTGGCTAGTGGATCTAGTAAATACGAATTATTAATTTAGTATTTTTTAAAACGTTGTGAATTAGGTAAATTGTTAGGTTTAAGCATTTGCCAAGAACCGAAACCTAATCAAACTATAATATTAAAAGGTCCAAGTGAAATCAAACAGTAACGGGATTCGTGGTTCGACGATTTCTTTAATTATCTCTACGAATACAAAATTAATCAAATGTTCGTTAAATATTCATGTGGCTCTTGTAAAAACGTGCTTCATTTTTAAATTTTTAAACACCGACTCAATGACATAAAGCAAAGATTAGCTTCATTAAATTAAACATATGCCCGTCATTTTTATCAAAGTTAATTATTCAAATGGTCGCTGAATTTATGTATATATATCCGATTGTTTATTGAAGTTTAAGATGTCGAGTTTGACCTCTAAATTTTGAAAAATATTGGACGTTACTCATTGGCATAACTTTCGTTTCAAATATATGATGGAATTGGTGATGTGGCTGGCATAATGCATATGTGGCGTCCTATCATGCTGTTAAGTTTACAATGGTCGAATTTTGGTCACAAAATTTTGAAAAACATTTTTGATTGCTTACTAAATTTTGAAAAATGTCGTCTATCACCCCTAGAACTTTGAGGTAGTTGAGTTTTGGCTACTGAATTTTAAGATGGTCGAATTTTGCTGCTAAATTTTTAAAAAGGCCTCCTATAGTTCTATTGCTCACTATAAATTTGGATTTAATTAACCCCTATTTATCTCCTTTAAAACAAAATTTTTAACAATGCATTTATAAAATAAAATATTTTATACGTAAACTCAAAAAATTTCCCCAACTCTTTAACCACATATTCTCCAAATAATCACTATTCAAAACTCCATATATTTTTAAATAATGGCCATAAAAAGAGGCTAAAATTCGTTGTTAAGACTTGGATTTAATTTAATTTTAACAACAAATATATCGTGTGTTTCATCGAAATTAGTAGTCGCTTTGCACAGCCTTGCAAGCGTTGTCTATCACACAATGACTCGTTACTCAATTGCATAGTAGTTAAATTTAATTTATTTTTATAGAATTTCAAGTTGTTTTCATTATAATATTTGAATTTTACAACGAAACATACAATAAAATTAAATCCAAAATTTAACAACGATTTTTAATTAAAATCAAAATTTATTGTGAGCAATAGAAGATGTTTTTCAAAGTTATTGGCAAAAGCTCGACCATCTTAAAGTTTAGTGGCAAAATTTCGATCATCTCAAAGTTTATTGTGCCGAAATTCGACCACCTTAAAATTTAATAAGCGATAGAAGACATTTTTCAAAATTTAGTGACCAAAATTCAACTATCTCAAAGTTTAACAATGTGACGGGACTTCACATGTACATTCTGTCAGCTACGTCACCAATTCCGTCAGAAATTTGAGACGAAAGTTATTCAAGTGAGTAACGTAAAAACGTTTTTCGATTTTTAGTGGCTAAAACTCGACATTTTAAATTTCAGTAAATAATCGAAAACATAGGTATAAGTTCAGTGATCATTAGAACAATAAACTTTTTTTTTTATCATAAACTTGGGTACGGCTTCATCATTGGCAATTCATTGTGGAACTATATTAAAACCATTAGGACCCATTTGCGAAAGGTAAAAGTTTGGAGACCAACTTGTACTAGAACAATGGAATAGAGATCAGAAGTGCAATTTTCCCTTCTATTTTTCACTCTGAAAATATAAAGATATGGGAATACTTGGTTCGGAAAATTTCGTTGAGGGGATATTTTGTCAGTGACTCAAACTCTAAAACTGAACTTTCATTGTCGGCAATCGCGAGCAGCTATCGCTGGAAAAATCGTCGGAATTTATATTATCTTTGTTAACCTAGAATATTTAAAGGGTTAGTGGTATATCATGAAGGATATGCTTGCAATAGGAGGTGGAGGTGGAGTAGGTGGCAGGTTTTTTGGGGGTGGTGGGGACAGGAGGATGAGGCCGCAACTCCTCCCGAACCAAGTTTTGAAGTGTCCGCGGTGTGATTCGCCAAACACCAAGTTCTGTTACTATAATAATTACAACCTTTCTCAGCCCCGCCACTTCTGCAAGAGCTGCCGGAGGTACTGGACTAAAGGCGGCGTTCTCCGCAACGTCCCCGTTGGTGGTGGCTTCCGGAAAAAGAAGCGGTCGCAGCCTAAAACCAAGTCTAGTTCAGCCGTGGATGGTCCCAGTGAAAGGAAATCGAATTCCCATTCGAGTAGTGAGAGTTCCAGCCTCACCGCCGCCACTACGGAGGCCACTCCTACTTCCGCCGTCACCGGAACCGGCGTCTTCGTCGCCAGCACCGAAGTGGGTTCTTCGCCACCTAGTGGTTTATCCAATTCCGCTACGAATATAGTGTACAATTTTCCAGATACGAGGTTTTTTAACGTGAATTCTGAGGAAACAAACACAAACCCTGGGTTTGATCATCAACCTCCGGTCACTCAACCAACGGACTGCGAGATCTTCCAGGAGATGGAGAATTTGACAACCTTAACGACATCTTCAGAGGACCCGGCTATTATTCTGGGGTTCAACTTGGGCAACATTTCGCCGTCGTACGGCCGGCTCCGACAAGCCCCTCAGATAAATCCCGCTTCGGAAATGGTGGCACCGCCCTCAGTTGATGATTTCAAGACTCAGAAAATAACTGGTGGGTATTTGGGTCATCAGATTGATTTCACGGGAATGGAGCAGAACAGAATGAGCAACGGCAGCGGTGGACATACGACGTCGCTGTGTGGCGGAGATCAAGGGCACTTTGATCTAACGGGGTCTATTGATCAAGCATACTGGAGTGAAGCTCAGTGGGCTACAAATTATGATGATCAATCTCTTAATTATCTTCCTTAATCTTACTTTTAGTTTAATTAACTCTTAAGATAAGATACAAAATTCTTCTTGAGAGGGAAAAAAATTATCTACGTGAATGAATGTTTTTTTATGTAAATTTTTTAGCTTGTGTTTTGTTGGGTGATTATGGTTGATATTTGAGTATAGATTCGATCAGGTTTGTATGTAATGAACTAACTTTCACAACTATTTCTTTTTCTGAGTTTTTTAACTACACTTTTTATGTTGTGTTTCTATGCTAGATTTCGGAAATAAAATTTTGTCCAATGTAGCCCTCGTTTGATACACATTAAAATTTTCATTCTCATTTTTCTACTAATTTTCAATCACACATTATTCAATAAAATAATATTTTCCATCACATCAATAACTTTTTCTTCTTTTATAATAACTTATCCTTCTATTTCAACCACACATTCTCTATCAATTTACTATTCTAAATTACATTCTTCCAAAATAATGTGGTTCAAACACCCCCGTAGCGTCGAATCTATCTAATGCTATGTACCGATGTTCGAGTGTAATGAGAAATAAACTTTACTAAGCCCCTGTTTGTTGGTGATTAAAATTTAATTTTTTGCAGATTTTGACAAAAAATGATAAAATGTGTGATTAAAAAGTTATTAATTACATGGAAATATGTGATTAAAATTAATTATTGATTTTAATTTTGATGAAAATCTAAACTTTAATCTCTATCATAACGGAGACTATTTGTTAATCGTGCTAAACTGTAATCTTGTTGCCAACAACTGTTTTAACAAACAGCAATAGAATTATTAATCCCCTGTTTATCTCACATTTCTTTTTTCAAACAATCATGTTACACTATCTATCATCTTGAATGATATCTAGGATCAGATATGGAAGGGGAGGGGGAGGGTTGATCGCCCCTCTCAAGATTGTCCGCTGGTCCACTATTTCTAATTATTTTGTAATGTAATTTTCAGTGATCGACCCCTCTCAAGATTGTCCGCTGGTACACTATTTCTAGTTATTTTGTAATGTAATTTTCAGTTTGCACCCCCCCCCCCCTCAAAAAAAAAATTTTGACTCGTCCCCACAAAATTTTGAGATTTTATATATTTTTTTTCATTAATAAATATTGACTCAATAACTTACACTTTAAGATTCAACCATACAAAAATCTTAGACCTAAATAAAAGATCCAATAGTTACTTAAATAAATAAATAGCCCAAATTAAATCCAAAAGCAAATGACTCATCTATGAATATATTACCCACTATTACATTAAAAATAAATAAAAATTGGTTCTAGCCCATTGTTTAGCTTATTTGAAAAATGAAAATCAACACAATTGTAATTTAATTAATTCTCAATTCTCAAACCGCTTCACAAATTATATAGATAAGCAGTTTACTTTTTGTCTTTTTGATGTCTATCTAACGTTCATGTTTTCAATTTGTATAGCGTTAGACACANAGGCAGCTTACTATTTGTCTTTTTGAAGTCCATCTAACGTTCATGTTTTTAATTTGTATAGCGTTGTACACATAGATGGACATATTATTTTTTTATCGAGAAACTGATTGTCTTTTTGGTTAATCAATTTAACTTGCCTATTTTGGTACTCAAAATCGTCGTTTTCAATCCTTTTAAAAATAGTCAACAATATCATCAAATCATACTTTCACATTTTTTTTCTGTCAACAAAGGTATCAAATTTATTGGCAACAAAGTTTAACCCTCTTTCATAACTCTTTTTACAATATACTCATTCTCAATCACATTCAGATAATAAAATATTTTACACGAAAATTCACGACTTTTTCCTACTTTTAATCCACATTTTTTTAAAAAAATATTATTTAAAATAATGTTTTTCCAAAAAAAAATACCACCAACCAAACATGAGCTAAATTAAGTCCCCGTTCGACACCCGTTAATTTTTCATTCTTCATTTTAACCACACTTTTTTTTCAAATAAAATAATATTAGATATAAATCAAAAAACTTCATCACTTTTCCACCACACATTCTCACATCAATCACTATTCCAAAATTTATATTCTCCTCAAAATTAGATTCAACCACAAGCGAAGGCGCAATAATGGTAATGTGGAAAAACTTCTTATATATGCGTGTCCTTTTTGCATGGCGATGAAATTAAGGTTGGATTAATTACGTAGTAATTTGAGGGATTAAGGTGGTGGGGAAAGAAAGTCACGTGGTCTGTTGGTGGTAGGGGACCATTCTTCCATGCCACATCTATCACTCACTCGTGGGACATGTGTCAGAATTATTGGCTGTTTGTGAGGTTTAGTGATACACACATATATACCATTAATAAAGCGTGTGGTAAGCAATATTGAACGAGACTCCACGTTGTTGCTACAAATAAAAGTTTAATTAATATTTTATTTAGTCCCGTTTCATAAATATTAAAATTAAAATTTTAATTACGTAAAAATTGACAATTAATTTTAATTATATATTTTATATTAAAATATTAATTAAGTCAAAATTCACAATTAAGGCCCTGTTTGATATCCATTCTCATTCTCATTTTTTTTTTCTCTTTCTTCATTTCAACCACACATTCTCCAAATAGAATAATATTTCATACAAATCTAAAAATTTTCATTACTTTTTAACACACATTCTTCCATCAATCACTACACCAAAATTCATTTTTCCCCAAAATGGGTGTAAAAAACAAGCTGAGTATAATTATATATTTTATAGGATCTATAATTTGTCAATCATACAGTTCATCAGGTTTATGAAAGTCAACTAAAAAACTAATTTTAATTCTCACCAGATAGGGACTTAATATTATGTCCATGTTTGGTCCGAATTAAAATCTGATTTTAATTCTAGTTAAAGTCAAACAATCAATATTAATCACATTTTTGAGTTCCCACAACTTTTCAACCACATATTTTAAAAACTTTTATCACAATCTACTAAAAAAATCTAATTTTAATTTACACTAAACACCCTATATACATCGTCCACGAACAAAAAGGGTAGTACAGATTCTCTGTTTTTTTATAACGTTAATGTCAACTAGATTTTGCAGTAGTATTCGACGAATGATAGTTATATTGATAGGGATACTCTACATGTCTCATGATTGAATTCAATTGAAAAAAAATTAATTAAATTTTAAACCAAATTCAAAAAAATAATTTAAACTATTTTCATGGAATTTATATTTTTTCAATTGAAAATGAGTTAGAGATAATGGAACTGAGCTAAATCACACCGGGCATAGATTTTAAAAGGGTTTGTTAGACGTCCATTATTGGGAAATAGATTTTATAATATTAATATTTTGAAAAAAAAAATGTATAGTTAAAAAGTAGAAAAAATTTGTGTATTTACAGTAAAATTATTTTATTATGAGAATATATACGATTGAAAATGAATTTGAAAAAGAAATAAATTTATAAAGAATTGGGACCAAAAAAAAACTTATGTAGAGTTTAGCCCCTGTTTGGTGACTCTAAAAAATTGATTAAAATTTAAATTAAAGTTAATAATTAATTTTAATCATACATTTCATATAATTCATAAATTTTTAACCACATATTTCATCAATTTTTATTTTAATCTCCACCAACCAAACAGGGCGGGGCTTAATTGTGAGGAAAATAGGAGAAGAAACTTGATGGTATTGGGTGGAGAGTGGGGCCCTTAATTGTAGGCAAATAGTTACTGGGTTTGGTGGGGTTGCACCTCCTCGATGCATGTGCAGAAGTGGTCCAAAGTCACCTCAACTATAGGAACTGTTTGGTTGCACTCTGCAAACAGGCATTGACTCACTAGTTGACGTGCATAATAATTTTTTTTTTAAATTATTTTCTTGTCACAAGTTGAAATTCCATTTCTGTCCAAAAGTTTATAACTTTGCCTAACGATAAAATGGATCGAGTTGGTCCACTCAGGATATGTTTCAGGGAAACTTATAGCAGCCGTTATTAATCTTTTTAATTTTTATAGATTTTACTCTAATCTTTAATTTGTGTCAGTAAAGGTCCCTAATTTTTCAAAAATACGTTTCTATCAAAAAATTAATTTTGACTAAATTCAATAAGGATAAAATAGTAACTTAGTCAACAAAATAAGAAAAGAAATGACAAAAAAAGTTGTCCCCTTCACTTCACTAACCCTTTCCCATCCTCATTGCCCCACCCTTGAAAATCAACTACCAACACCACCATCTAATGCCGTCACCACCTCCAGTGCCACCACCATCATCAAAGTGATCAATTACAGTGCCCATGCCATAATCCCATAGCCTAATCACAACGTTGTGAAAACTCGCCAAAATCCATAATCAATACTGTGAAACTCAATCTTTTCACTTAAATATTCTGTCTCAAACTTAGTCAACATTTTACAAATCTCCACAACCAGATTTGACCTGGAGAGGCTCCACCCCATCCTCTTTCCACATATAGCACCATCGCGAGATGAATGTGCTTCCAACTTGTTATTGTCGAACAAAAACAAATTTGGGATAAAAAATAATAATAATAAAAAATATATATATATATAGTAACGATCTCCTAAACACCGTGCTTATTTTTATGTTAAGCACGGTGCTTAGGTGGCACACTACATTAGTGGGTAATTTTTCGCCACCTAAGCACGGTGCT
>CAIGRF010326818.1:0-14224 GCA_903798235.1 Fraxinus ornus | reverse complement strand
ACATTTTCCGAAGGGTAATTAGCAAATAACGTTCTCACCCTTCATTGTTATTGTGGAAAACGTCCATACCTTTCATTTTTTTGGCATTTTCACCATTTATTACACATTTGATTGCGAAATCATCATTTATATCTATTTTCATGTAGTTTCTTAATAAAGGGTTGTGAAATGATAAATATACTCTCATATTTAAATAAAAAATAATAATTTAATTTTCTTTTTAATTTCTAATTTTTCTAATAATTTATTTGGGTCTCGTTTGTGCTTTTAATTTTTTTTTAAAAAAAATCTAATTTTTTAATAAATTTAATTGGTACTCGTTTGCACTTTTTTTTTAAAAAAAAAAAAATTTATTTCTAATTTTCTAATAATTTATTTGAGACTTGTTTGCATTTTTAAAAAAAAAATGGGACTATGGTTGTAATTAATTTTTTAGCCTTTTTATTTAAATATGAGGGTACATTCATTTCACAATTTTTAATTGAAAAATTGGATGAAATGAATATGTACGACGGTTTGCGCAATTAAAGACGTAATTAAGGGAGAAAATACCAAAAAAAATGAATGTTATGAATTTTTTTCACAATAATAGTGAAAAGTAAGGACATTATGTCCTAATTACCCTTTTAATAATTTATTTGGGACTTCTTTGCACTTTTTTTTTAAAAAAAATTGGGACTATAATTGCAATTAGTTATTTCTTCTTCTCTCTGTTTTATTTAAACAGAATTATATATTCGTCATTTCACAGTTTTTAATTGAGAAAATAGATAAAAATCGTATTTTGAAATGTAAGAACGTTGCGTACTAATTACCCTTCTCTAAAATCCAAAGAAAGATCAACAAATGCAGGCCGCACAGTGGAGTATAATTAGGACAAACCCAATATATTAGAAGTAAATTTTTGTCAGAAAAAGTAAAAGCAACTTTTAGTTAGAGCCTGTTTGGTAGAGATTAAAATCGAATTAAAATTGAAAAACTAGCCGTTATTGTTGACTTTTATTAGACGGATGAGACAAAAAAAGGGTCATATTTTCAATTTTAATCGGATTTTAATAGTTACCAAACAAGCTCTTAAAATACTTCCTTACTCAGAGTATATAAAGTAACTTTTTAAGTCAAAAGATGCTCACGAACAACATGTTTTGCTTATGTTTGGTTCGAATTAAAATTTGATTTTAATTCAAGTCAAAGTCAAACAATCAATATTAACCACATCTTTCATGGGTCCCACAACTTTTTAACCACACATTTCAAAAACTTCTATCACAATCTACTAAAAACCTAANAATATTAACCACATCTTTCATGGGTCCCACAACTTTTTAACCACACATTTCAAAAACTTCTATCACAATCTACTAAAAACCTAATTTTTAATCCACACCTTCTTTCTCATGGTAAGTTAATAAGACGACCCAAACGTTTTTTGACTTAGAGATGAACATCTTAGACTTGTTACTTGTTACATCTTTGAGAAAATGGCTTTATTTTTGCTGCAATCATGAATCAGTTATTACAATAAAACATATTTACCACAATCTGCTAAATTAAGGTTCAGGTACTTGTTGTGTACTGACTGCACTAGGAAACAAATAAATGTCTCGATCCCACTTGAAAATGTAAGGAATCAAAAGCTGCATGTCTAAATCCAATGCCAAGGTTGGAGAAACTGGACAAAACTCTTCTTTTCAATTGAATTTTCCAAGCCTTGATTAATCCAGTTTATAATTTTCAATGTATGATTAATTACTGATAATGGCATTTTTTTAATCAAAGCCAAACAAACACTAGAAACGACATGGCACTTTGGTTTGGAGCCTCCAATAGCAAAAATCCATTTGGTAAACCACACAATCACAAAACCAACGTTCCAAAACCTTTGATTCACAAAATTGATTTAAGTAAGGTGCCTTTATATATTTTGTCTCTTCCTCTATGTCCTTATGATTGTATCATTTGTTGAAGCTGTTGCTCATAATTTATACACAAACATGATTTTTCATGAATGGCATAGGCAACGCGACCACCTTATGCCCTAGTGGAATATGTCAGGCCATGTGATTAAATTGTAATGGCACATTTTTGTAAGTGGATTGGACGGTATTAGACGGTAATAAGGAAGAAATGAATGCTAAATTCTTAATTATAAATTGTATTGTCGACTAAAGTATACCAATTACCAAATACACTTTACGAGTACTATTTATTGTTGTAGATAGTATGTTCATAATATGTACTTAGTTGAAGACCATTCATCCGATAGCCTTGAATACGAAACAAAATTTTTTGCTTATACAATCTGTTGATGGCAAAAAAATGATAATGGATGTTTTGATCAACTTCTATAAATTTGAACTGAATGCAAGCGTTATAATTCTGGAATTTTGTAATTGTACCAAGAATCTTAGTTTGGATCTCCCTCTTATTCGCTCTTCATCCCTTTGCAATGGACTTAGCTTGTTGCCTTAGTCAGGTCAAGCTACAGTGTTGCGAGTCTTTCGACCTAAGGTTGTGTGTCACTGTACGTTTGAGGAAATTTGATTGGTCGGTGAATTCGGCTTCAACGGATCATGATGACACCTAGGCTTTAGACTTGGTCCTAAGTTATGATGTCATCCTTCTTAATGGTTGGTTTATGCGGAGTTGCCTTTGGACAAGCACTACCTTCATTATATCATAATGATATTTAGATATGATGTCTGTCATAGTTCGACCTCGACTTCCATCAATGGGTATTGGTCTAAGGTGCCGAATTGACCTCTCAGGACCTTTGAGATGCCAGCTCTTTTGACCAAGTCAAGGGGACCAATCTTGTAAAAACTGAATAGGAATTAGGCAAAGAAATAAAGTTATGGACTTCTGAATGATGTATTTTACCTCAGGTTCAGCTATGTCAGTTGGTAGCCAACCTTGGATTAAACTGTTTTTACCTTTATTGTCCTTGTTTTATAAGCACTGATGACCTTTTGCATTTTTTATTCGGAGTCTCAACTAGCTACGCATTTGCAGGTAAATCCAAGCTGATAGAGTTTAAAATTTCCTTTTAGCATGTACAGGATGTTGGGAATCTACTTATGCATGCGCAGCGGAATTAAACGATTTTTCGATTCCCAAACAGGATTCGCATTGTGTTTAGATAGAAACTGTGATAGAAATAATACCTGTGATGAATTCTGCAAACTCTTTTGCTGATTCACGAACTCCAATGCTTTTCTTGAACTTGAACGATCACGAACTGCAATCCAAGCTGTCCAATTGTCCAGCCTCCAATGGTGATCCACACAGAGAACAAGAATGACGGCTAGGGTTTCTTTTCTTGTGCTAGCAAGAATAATTATGAAAAACCCTAATTGTTTCAAACCCTAGTGATCTATTAGTATTAGTCTAAGTGGGCTCGGCCCTTCTCTTAAACTAAACCCGGTCCAATAATTTAATTAATCAAATTAATTAAATCCGGTCCATGAATTAATTAATCCAATTAATTAATTCGGGCTTACTAATAATCAACCCAATTAATTAATCATCCAACACTTGTCGATTAATTAATTGGTAAATCACATTCTTCTGGTTCTCTTTTGTGTGTGACCCATTAGGTTCCCAATCACGATGCCTAACGACATGAATTATTATTTTGATCTAATCAAAATTGATAAATTAAAATACCCCTTTTTAATTTATCATTAATTCACATTCGTCGTCCCAGATTGACATCTAGCAATGTGTCAGGGCAATACATGTGACGGGAAATGTCATATGATATGACAAACCAAACTTGTTCGTTTACCGTGAAACTATAATCCTTTCGTCAATATGATCCGATCAATTATGAGATATGGATATGTGTCAATCTCAATTATCGATCATGTCTTTTATCCTACTGTTAAGTCAATGTAAGTCGAAAACTCCTTTTCGACTTATGAGTTCACCTTGGCCAAGGATTTCATTATCAACTTAACTGGATGAAATGTAGATCATAATCTCTTACTATCTAAGAGTGACGAATCCTCTATTGATCATTCACAACCTTCATACGATTCTTGACATACCCGAACGATGCCGTATTAGCGACCCTTGACAGAGCAACATCCGACATCACCAAAGCATGACTGTCCTCATATAAGGCACTATGATGACCTCAAGTCAAAAGACCAATTCCACTACCGAACGTTAGAGATTAACCACTGACACTCAGATAGTGTTCCATGTGGAATCTCTCAGCGGGTCTCCAATGTTTTGTTCTATAACAAAACATTCACGTGTTCATTCAAGTGTCTCCACACTTTAGCTTGTGAGATCAACTACTTACTTCATAAGTAAGAAATGCCACACGTGATGGTCTATCCGTAATAACGATATCCGTATCTCGTTATTACATACGACCACGGACGATTTAAGATTCAATCATATGTGATTTGTATCTCACAATCACAACTCCTTGTGATTAACAAATCATCAAGATTTGAATTTACGGATTCTATTATTTAATTAATTAGAATATTAATTTAATTAAATAGATCTTGCCATAAATATGCATCGGTTATATATACATTAAAAGTGCTTATGTCCAAAGTTGATTGGACCCAGGGCATAACACTTACACAGGATACGGGCAAAGCAAATAATTGAGGAGAGTTTACGCAAATTACACTTTAGCCTTATGCTTGGATGGCCTACTAATAGTATAAGTAGAGCGACGGATTAGTATCAAAAGTTCACAAGCAAACTATAAAACTACTGCATTAATGGCTGGATGCGCCACAAATAAAACTACAATAGCCTCGAGCACCACCACGAGGGCACAGCAAACAAAATCTACTGCAATGCGTAGATTTGTTGGCATGAGGCAAAGGCCTTCGGGGAGATGGGTGGCTGAGATCAAGGACTCGTCTCAATGCGTAAGATTGTGGCTTGGTACTTATGATACACCTGAAGAAGCTGCCTGTGCCTATGATGAAGCAACTCGTGCCTTACGTGGAGAAAATGCGCGTACAAACTTTGCTGCAGTGAATACAAACCAAGTCATTTCATCCGAATCAAATGGGAATGGAGCGGTATCTGAATCTGACACCAAGAATGGACTAAGTTTTTCTTCCTTGAAAGCTAAGTTAAGCAAGAATTTGCAGAGTATCATGGCCAGGAACTCGGAGAATAAGGCGGCCAAGAGTAGAGTAAGCGACCACTTCACTTTTGCTAGTATCTTTCACTTCCGAGGCTATAATCAATACAATCAAAATCCTGCTGATATAAAGAAAATAGAGAAGGTTGTACAACCAAGCGTTATTGTGCCTCGTGTGTCTGATGAGCCCTCTTCATGGGAGAGTTCGAGCGTCTCAGATTACAGCAACGAATGGGCTAGTTTCCGGTACCATGGAATGGATTCAGATGGATTAGAAATGAATGCAGTTTACAATTTTTGCAAGCAAGGGTTTGGGGATCAAAATATGTGGTAGACTAGTAGTCCAGATGTGATGAGTACTAATGGAAGCTATGAGTCACGAAGCAAAAGGTTTAAGGTTTCTTCTTCAGTCGTCGTTCCACCAACATTTGGCGAATCTCCCTTCCATGGTGATTGGTGAAAACTAGCGGCTTAGTATACGGTTAAACAAAACTGTTCTGTTGGAGCCTTCTGTTTAATCCCTATTCTGAGGCACTGATGATGCTTGAAGTGCAAAAGCTTCCTACCAAAGGGTGAAAAGCCAGTGCATACTTTTACCTTTTAACTTCTTAAAAACATGTACAATGAAGGGGAAAAAAAAGTTCAGCTCAATCAATAAAAGATCAATAATGTTTGCTTTACGCGGTAGATCATTCTCCGTTCAGGTTTGATTGTATCATTACTCTATTTTCGAATTAGGCTTAATTAATTGAGTTTCTAATATCGACCCCAAATCTTGTTGGCATTACACTTCTGCTCAAATTGATCATAGAAGACCAAAATCTATTCTCTGATAGTAATTAGTGCATAATTTTCTAATAAAAATGAACTAGAATTTTGGCTTATTCTAAATTCTGTTCCAATCAGGAAACAACAGCAGGTTAAATAAGCAAAATGACTAACTGTTCGCATACTAGAGAAAGTAACTACAGTGCTTAAAACAGACAAAACAATTGGAATTCTGCATTCAGACACCACAGTTTATACTATAATTTGCTTTCTAAGCATCATTCTTATTCATCAAGTAGGTAGTTTTGATATGTAATCTCACTTTCATATCAATGAAGTACCATGGAATTGAACATTTCATCACAAAGAAAAATAATGCTGATTTCATCAACATTGATTGAAATTCTAAATTGGACTTGAATGTGTAATGTATATACACTCCACATATATCTCACACGCGGTATAGGTGCAGTCTATGTAGTGGTGTCAACCAGACGAGACCGGTCCGTTAAAGAAAGGCAGATGACAGCCCGGTTTTGTGGTGGGTTGGACATCTTTCTGACCCGGCCTGACCGTTCCCACTTTGACACCACAAGTGTGTGAGAAAGGTAAAAGTAAGTAATGTTGAGCAGGCCTTGAAGCAACAGCAACCCCATAAGAGTACCTTAAAGTTATCTAACCATGTTGTCAATACCTGTATAAAATGTTTCTTTCATATATATATATATATATATTCAAATATTGGGTCATTTTCTTAAAACAAACACTTGAGATAATCATAATACTAGAATGTTAATGATTGGATGTCTCCTATTGTCATGTTGTGAATGGTTTGTTTGTCCATACAAGTTCAACTGCAAACAGAGATAACAACAAACATTATTGATTATTGCTTTATGTATCATGTATGCAATGTTAATTGCTAGGAGAAATGCATTATGTTTACTTGATTATAAACTTATTACATAGTACAAGAGATTCAACCAGCTCGAAGCATTACATTATCATCGCCCGCATATGATTATCGCAGTCCTCAAGCGATTACATCTTCTGTCCATCTCCTATCAACTAGGAAGATCACAAACTTCATCGAGGTTAACATAATCACCACCGTCCAAAACTCGCATTAACATAGCTTCACCACCACCATATTTGAACTTGCACGTTCCTTCAGATCTTCCACGCACGTTTAGAAATTCATCTGTTCATCCGCATGGCTGAGTCTAGAGCATAGCTATGATACAATTTTTTTTAGGACTGTCTCAAACGATTAACTTATTAGATGTAGTAGTTTCATCCTTTCATAAACTCAAGACCATTCATATGTTTAGCTATTATGAGACTTTGGTAAGATTTCTGCTTCTTGTGGAAAAGCTTCTTGTCAAAATTACATTAAACAATTTCCTATAAAAACTCTTCTAATCAGAAAAAAACACTTTCACAAAATTATCCAACGTGTTCAAAAATAACTTCTTAAACTCGTTTTTAATTTTTAAAAACCTTCAACTTGGTAATGTTGTCGACCTCAAGAAGACTACATTGAGCTGTACTTATTATTTTGTGAGGTGTGTATGACTATCCTCTAGGGATGACTTTCCACATTACTTCTAGTCAATAGGACCTAACCTAATTATACAATATTATGCATCAAATATTATAATTTTATGATCGTTGAACCACAATTTTTTCTATAAACTTCAAAAGGATAATGTCTAAGCCCGGCCAGCCCATGAAGCTCCTCAATTATAGGTTTTCAATTTCTGTTTATGAGTTTAAAGATATTAAATTTAACCTTTGATTAGCCATGTCACCGAGCCGAAACTCAAAGCTCGGGCTCGGCTAGAGCAAAACAGGTCCGAGCTTTTTTGGACCCGAGCCGAGTAAAAGCTCGGCCAAAAAAATGAGGTTCGGCTCTAGCCTTAGCAGCCCGAGCCGGCTCGTGTTTTTTAAAAAAAAAAAAGGTCGTTCTAAATCTATATTTTTTGTAATGTATTTAAAATTTGTGCAATTTATACGTGTTATAAATAATAACTAAATATTAATATATAAAAAAATACATTTAAATTATATAAAAAAATTTATTACTCAGCCACAAGCCTAGCCGGGCCGGGCTTGAGCCGACTCCCCAAAATGGGCTTGGCCCGAGTCGGGCCCTACTCTGACTTTTTCCGAGTCGAGCAGAGTAAAAGCTCGGCCAAAAAATTGAGGCTATACCTGAGCTTTCGACTCAAGCCTTAGTGACCCGAGTCGACTCGTGTTTTTTTAAAAAAAAATCGTTATAAAGCTATAATATTTTATAATGTATTTAAAATTTGTGCAATTTATACGTGTTATAAATAATAACTAAATATTAATATATAAAAAAAAAATATTTAAACTTAAAAAAAAAAATTATTACTCATTCACGGGCCGGGGACGAGACAAGGGCCGTACCCTTCCCCAGAACTTAAATGGGGCCGGGCCGAGCCGAGCCCGGCTCGGACTTTTTTTCAGGCCGAGCTCTAGCCGCCCAAACTTTTTTGCCATCCCTACCTTTGTTCGGAGAAATGTTTTCATTACATTTCACACCTGGATTGTTGTACATGAAGCCCATCCACCTAAGCCTTCCCAAAAAAATATATAATCAAATGATAAGGGGAAAAAAATTGAGAATAAAAATGATAAAATTCATTTTTATTTTTATTATTGGATTAGATTTTTATTAACTTTTGAATCACATTGTATTAACTTCTACCAAAATTTACTAAATTTTTTATTTTTTAACTAAACAAAAGAAAGGTTTAATAATTGACTGAAATTGATTTTTAGAGTTCACAACTGAACCGTCCCCACTCGTCCTCGGTAGTGGAGAATACTTTCAAATCTCAACCAATCCCAACGGTCATTTGCACTGTTGAATCACCTTAATCCCTGCCGTCGATTCTATATCAATAATATATCACAAATATGTGCTTATATTAACATCCATATATATATATATAGAGAGAGAGTGAGAGTGAGTGAGTGAGTGAGTGAGTTTTGATTTTGAAATTTGTTTTGGATTTGTCTTTGTTGGCATTGTCGGGTTGAAGTTTGATATTTTCAAATTTAACATACATCAATACATAAGTTGACCGACCACTCTACCTTCTTATCACTTTTTTAATTTGTTTGATCTGTCTGTCATTGAAAAGGATCCACGGCATTTCAATTCTTGGTCAAGTTTTTCAGAGTGCCCATCATTGATAGCGAAATTCTAAGATTGAGTTTCTGGGTTTCTCTTTAAAGATTCAGATAGAGCATTGGCGTATGAAGCAGCTTCTTTCTGGAGAGAGAAAGACTGTAGCTTGATTCTTAAAAGGTTGGATCTTAAGCTTTTCTTTGCATTCATGTTCGTTCTCCATTTCAAACAGATAGATTTTCTAAGATTATATAATTTATTTAAATTCATACAGGTACTATCAATGTTTTTAATGATTTCTCTGACTCTGATAAATTTTTTTCTTGCAGATTTTCAAAAGATTTTGAGTGGCATAGGCAAAAAAATGAATCAATTTGAGGTAATATTCCTTTTTGGGGGTTCTTAATTGCTCCAATTAAATTTGAAATATATTTTCTGGGTTTGATTCCATATCAGAAATTCCATGTATATATATACAACTGGAGTCGGAGATGGAGATGGACAAAGTCGTTTTCCCATTTCAAGAATAGAATTTGGATTCTAGGCATGCAATTCACATCACGGTTTATGAAAAGTAAAGCTGCCTGATTTATACGGGTTTACCATACTGCCCCTTAAATCTGTCATATTGCCTTCCATACCTAGCATGCAAATAATTGGTTGTACACTTGTACTTAATGCGTGTAAGGCCATTTTGGAGATAAGAAAAAATCTTCCACCTGCAATTATTGGACGGCGGTAATTTGCCGTTGGAAAGTTCCTACTTTCACTTTCATCAGCTCAGCTGTCATTTACTACATCTTTCATAAATATTTATTTTTACGTCGGCAATTATTTTATGGCCCTTTGCATTTGAAGACCATTTGATAAAAAGCTTTCGAATACTCTCGTGGGGGGTTTTTGTTTAGTACTAGAAATTTTTACCTGTCGGCTAGGCTATCATTTTCAGTAAACCAGCATTTTGTGATCCTGCAAGATTCTTGATCCCCTAATCTTAACCCTTTTTTTTAGTTCAATCACATAGTTCTTCTGATGTTCACTTCTTGATGCCTACCTCTTCATTCTACTTGCTGGTAAAATCCATGTCTTTCATTTTCACTCGGTGGGTTTTAGTCAATATTTGAATTACTGGTGTTTGTAAGATATTCTGATCGATCTATGTTGAAAAAAATTGAATTTTCTGCAATGATTCTCTCATATAGGTTGTTGTTAAGGTTTGGTTTTCTTGTTTTCAGGTACTTCCAGCTTTAGTTTAAGGTTTCATTTATTGTTTACTTGAATCATGATTGAAGACGGAAAAGAAAATTTGGTGGCTCATAATCTGTCGGCTGAGGAATGGCTATCTCGTGCACAGAGGCTTGTTCCCATGGCTCTGGAGAAAGCCAGGGAGGTTAAAGGGTTCCCTGGGAGATGGAAGATGATAATTTCGAAATTGGAACAAATCCCTACAAGATTATCGGATTTGTCTAGCCATCCTTGCTTCTCAAAGAATGCACTCTGTAAGGAGCAATTGCAGGCTGTTTCAAGGACATTGAATGAAGCAATTGATTTGGCAGAGTCTTGCGTAAAAGAGAAATTTGAGGGAAAACTTAGAATGCAAAGTGATTTAGATTCGCTATCAGGTAAACTTGATTTGAATTTACGCGATTGTGGGCTTCTGATCAAAACTGGGGTGCTTGGAGAGGCTAGTTTGCCGTTGGCAGAACAGGATGCTGCTGCTGATCATGGCAATATAAGAGAATTGCTCGCACGACTTCAGATTGGACACCTCGAGGCAAAGCATAAAGCACTTGATTCACTTGTAGAAGTTATAAAAGATGATGAGAAGAATGTGCTGGCAGCCATTTTAGGACGAAGCAATATTGCAGCATTAGTCCAATTGCTCACTGCTACTTCTCCTCGGATCAGAGAAAAAACTGTTAATGTTATATGTTGGCTTGCAGAATCTGGAAGTTGTGAGAGTTGGCTTGTTTATGAAGGTGTTCTTCCGCCCCTTATAAGGCTAGTCGAATCTGGTAATGCATTGAGTCGAGAGAAGGCTACGATTTCTCTCCAGAGATTGTCTATGTCAGCAGAAACCGCTCGCACAATTGTTGGCCATGGTGGAGTTAGGCCTCTGATTGAAATCTGTCGAACTGATGATTCTGTTTTGCAAGCTGCTGCAGCTTGTACCTTGAAGAATATATCCGCTGTGCCTGAGGCATGGCAAGCCCTTTCTGAAGAAGGGATTATAAAGGTGATGATCAATCTCCTTGATTGTGGAGCCCTGTTGAGATCTAAAGAATATGCAGCAGATTGCTTACAAAATCTCACATCAAGTAATGACAATCTTCGGAGATGTGTTACTTCAGAAGGCGGAATAAAAAGCCTTCTGGCGTATTTAGATGGTCCACTGCCTCAAGAATCTGCAGTTGGGGCATTGAGAAACTTGGTTGGAGTGATTTCAGTTGATGTTTTGGTTTCATTAGGCCTTCTTCCAAGGCTGGTCCATGTGCTTAAATCGGGGTCTTTTGGTGCACAAAAAGCAGCAGCCTCAGCGATTTGTCTAATCTGCAGCTCGACTGAAATGAAACGATTAGTGGGTGAATCTGGAAGCATTCCTCTTCTCATAAAAATGCTGGAGGCTAAATCTAATAATGCGAGGGAGGTTGCAGCACAAGCAATTTCAAGTTTGATGACCCTTTCCCATAATTATAGAGAAGTTAGAAGAGATGACAAAAGTGTTCTTAATCTGGTAGTATTGCTGGATCCAAGTCCCCAGAACACAGCCAAAAAGTATGCAATTTCCTGCCTAACCTTGCTTTCCTCGAGCAAAAAGTGTAAGAAGTTGATGATTTCGTATGGGGCTATCGGTTATCTCAAGAAGCTTACTGAGATGGACATTCCTGGTGCCAAGAAGCTACTTGAGCGTTTAGAGAGAGGAAAACTGAAAAGCTTATTCAGCAAGAAGTAGGACAACTCAATGTTAACTAATGGAAATACACTCTTGATAATTGTTTCACTGCCTAAATGAATCGAAGTAGTGATAATGCTACAAGCTGAGAAGCATAGACATGAAAGCTATGCGATGGATGCCTTACATTTTATAAAAACATAGTATTTGTACTCTACAAGTAGAATGAATTACTGCTTCAGCTCTATCAACTTTTTCCTGCACCTTTATTTGGTGATTCTGGAAATGCATAAATATATTTGATGTCTTCTTACATCAGTGCCTTGCTTGCCTCGCTATGTCGAGGTGGAGTAAATGATTTTTAAATTGTTTAATTGATATTTTTGCCTTATAATTTCTCTGTACACAATTGAGAAAGCAGCATTCAGCATTTCAGAGGGAAAACTTCAATATCAACGGCAAGGTTAGTGAACTACTTATATTCTTATTACAGAAATACTTCTTAGCACATGTTCTTGTTTAAATAGGAAACTAAGAGGATAAGGGACCATTTGAGCTGCAGATCGTAATGCTCCTAGAGAGGCATATTTCGAATATAGAGGAGTCAAAGTTCCCAACAATCAAGTAGTTTATCATATCCTTCTATGAACCGTACGAGCACGTCCTCTGTCACCCCCCACCGCGCTTACGGCTCTCTACCCCAACCCAACTTGCTCTGGCCCCGGGTCCTTCCTTTCTATTCCTCGGTAAGCGGACCGTGGGAGCATGGGGGGGGCATCTGCTTTTGACTGATAGAAAGCATCTCTCTTTTATCCTTCCTGACCGAACTCGCCAAAAAAATCACAATAGAAAAAGTTGTTCTTGCCGGGCGAGTAGCGTCGGAGACATCTTTATCTGAGGAGGAGGCTTCGTCGTCCGGCTCCTCAGATAAAGATGTTAGGATCGGCCGGCTCATCCTCGGNAAATGTGGTCAATATCACGAAGAATAAAGAGATACCGTCTATACCCAAATAAAAATTTATGTTTCCTTCAGATTTCCAACTTCATGCAATTGCCTATTTTTTTTGTCAACTTCAAAGTATATGGCAAAAACCTCATCATTTTAGCCTTATATCTGATAGATAGATCATAATCTCTTGCAGTATTGCCTTAGGCCTCAATGCCTTAAGGAATAAATGAATGCTTTTTTCTGTCAATAGGAATTCAATCTACGAAATATTTGCAGTCATGTTTTTTGTTTATAACTGTAAGCTATGAGGCTAAAACTGAGATGAATCTCACTTCTTAAGTTCTCTTAAAACTTCTGAAGCTTGTGTATTGTATTGTATTGTTTTGCTTGTAGCACTAATATTGGAAAGTTGTCACATGATGTCACAAAAACATGTTCTGTTATAAAGTGGCATCAACATGTGGGATGTTTCAAGCCACCAATTCAAGTAAATGTTGCTCGAGCAAATTACTTGTACATTACATGTATTTATGAACTGTTGATATTATTTTTTACTGTTATCAGTTTTGCTTGAAACCCTGTATAGATAATCATCATCATCACTGTTCTTATGTTTCCTTCTAAGTTCTAATGCTATATAGATAATCATCACGGGTTTTGAATTGCATAAACGTACTTTGATCTGGCTACGCAACTTGTGAATTACTGGTAACTGCTTGTTGATGGGCTAGGATTACTTAAATGACAAAAATCTTTAGAAACTTCATCGGCACTTCAAGTTGAAGCTTTGGCTAGTACCTGGAGGACTCTGAACCAAGAGGGAATTGTACTGTACTTCATAATAAACAAGATTTTAGTTTCTTCATTCCTTAATACCGTCCCAAAGTTTTTGTACTCCTAGTTGTAGCAGTTTCTTCTACATAAAAATGAACATATCATGATCTCTCTACTAGTCTCTAGATACACAAAAGTTTAAGAGTTGGTGTGGGGCATTGTCTTGATCAACTTGTAACCATCTAAAATGTGGCTATAAGATGGTTATTGCTGACCCCATCATTGGATCATAGTAGCAAAGAGTTGGGGAGCCAAATCAAGATTACCCTGGCTTGTCTGCGTATTTTAAGGAGCATCTCCGCACATGACGTGCATTCAAGAGAGTCGCACTCTTATACTTAGTCGTTATTTCTTCCATGTATTGTACGCGAACGTTTCCCTGCCTGTGAAAGGAAGTGTTTTATAATTCAGAACAATTTCTTGCAGATGAAATCTGGTTATGAAGCATACAAATGGATTGTCGTGTGTCGCGTGCTGACATTACTTTCCTATTTGTTCTTT
>CAIGRF010326730.1:25098-41968 GCA_903798235.1 Fraxinus ornus | reverse complement strand
CTTCGGTTTGATTGATATACTTTGATTCACCTTTATTTTATCCTACAGTTTCAAATGGCTTGAGGGGGAGTTCTTGCCATGGTTGTGTGGTGTGTGTGAGGTGAATTGCATGTGAAAAATGGATGAGGTGATTGTTTGGTGAAGATGAGGTGATGGCTGCAGGGGGAAAATAAAAAATTAGATGTTAACAATAGTAACTGGCCGACACGTGTCCTCCTTAATAGTGGCAAAAGTTGGCCTCTTTTATATTACAGGATAAATCAGAAAACATTACCATTACAATATATAAGTGACATGGAATAGTTGTTATATACTCTAGGCAGTTCAAAATATTTGATAAATCAATCACAGCTATATGAGAGAAAACACTCATTTCCTCCCATTGGTAATTAGAACCCCTTACAAAGTACAGGTAAAATAATCACGAAATCAGCCCATAATTTACTCTTTTAAAGTAAGCCGTGCATTTTGGACTTTAACAGATAACTTCAACTTCTGATCCTCCATGTCTCTCAAAACTGTAAGCAGATTCGCACGATATACCTCACATCGTTGATTTATGCGGTCCAACTCAGCAGTCAGTTCACAAATTTTCTTCTCTCTCTCATCCTGCAAAACAAAAATGACAAATCCGCATCAACTCAATATGGCAGCAGGATTCCAAACATATTCAGGATTATACGTCTGCACTTAAGTAGTTAACAGTTTTGCTAACGGACAAAAAAGTGGAACTGACCAGGCCATCAATCTCATTTGAAAATATAGCAATCGTGCTCATTTCAAGTTTTTTATTAAAAAATACACAAGTACAAAAAAGAAAGAAGGGAAAATTTTAACCCAAGAGCATTATGGATCTTAAATAATTAGGCAAGAACTTCAAGCAGTTGAAAATTTATTAGTACCTGCATGAAGATGATGGTTGCTAAGGGGATTGGTGGTAGAGGAGAGGCGCTGGTGGCCTCTGGTTTCTGTTCCTTGTCTACACCCCCACAAAAATAAATACTTCTTTTCTTTTAGTAATCAATATCCTATTTTCTTATCTTTCTATACATTCATTTCGATGCATAGTCTCCATCGCCAGTGGGGGAGAGGGGTGCTTCCTTGTCGACAATTAACTAGAGATCATGGTATTATTAAACGCATAATTATTACCATCATATTATTGGGAGTCTATTTTCTGGACTTATTTCATATTGTCAAATTACATGGACGATTTCGAGCTACAGGGTATAGTCATATTTTCAAGTAAGATGATCAAAACAGCAATTAGACTAGGTGCACACGGTCCCTGAAACTTCTTAGTCCTTATTTTAGCAATGTAATAGTTCACAAAAAGTTACTAAATTTTCTCTTGTAAATCAATACCAGTAGGAACAACTAAAAAATTACATGTGATATTTTGGAAGAATCGGCAAATATTGGAGTGTGAAACCAGGAAACTGGAAAAGTGAGATAAATTGATAATAGAAGACAACATAGGGTTTACCTAATAACAATAAGTAGAAAGCTAAAGCCACCAACCACTCACTTTGCTCCATCTCCTTCCTGCCATTTTCTGATGAAAAAATGCCCCCAACCCACCATGAAACCCTTCTGCCCACAATTTCTCAGCCAAATAATGTAGTCTCCAATCTCATCCAAGTAAATCGCCTTTACTTTTTTGACATTTATTAAAGCTAGAAACAACTTAAGAGAATAAAAGCTAAACATACATATCTTAACAAGATTTCCTGTGTAGCAATCAAGTGTAGGTTGCACTTTGGCATTAATCTCAAGGGTTATGATTTAACAACATAGAGCCGACTGTTAATTTATTGACAATAAGGCTTATTTTATTGTTTTTTTTTGCATGATTTACCACACATCTATCTAAAATAATTCTCATTTCAGCTGCAGTAGCAACGTGATACTCTACTTGCCAGCATAGACTCCTATGTCGGTTATAATGCCCAGACTTTCAATAGGAAGTAAATGCAAAGATCCAAAAGTTTAGAAACCAAACCGTGAACTAGTCCCTGGTCGAGGGACTTAACTGCAATTTACAAAAATTTCTGCCAAGCTACAGTAACTTGTGAAAAGCATTGTGGGAACATATTCTTTTATCTTTTAAAATCATGTCAAATAAACTTATTATGGTAAAACCAGATAAATCATTTCATTGATAAGGGAACATACAAAGCAAGATTTGTGTAGATGATTGGGGTGGGCATGGGTTGAGTCGAGTCGGGTCGGGTCGGTTTTTACCTTAACCCAAACCCAAACCCAAACCCAACCCAACATGATCGCTTTGGTCAAAATTTAACATAACCAAACCCGTGTAAAGATTGAAACCCAACCCAACCCAATCAAGTATCGGTCGAGTTGGGTTGGTCGGTTTGGGATAACTTATCAACAAAGATTAAAATCATCCAATTTTTTATTATACCAAATTTGAATAGACAAGATTAAATAGTAAGTAAATAAATAAAATTATCTATTATCTTATTCAATCCTCATTAACTGAGCCTACAAAGAATAAAGTGCACCAAGGTAATTACGGTTTGACAATCCACTCGCACTTTTTAGGTTGTGATCAATAGTTCATATCGTGTCGTATAACCTCTTTCTGTGCCCCAACATAAATAACCGTTTAAACTTTTATAAAAACTGCATTTATATTTTTATCTAAATAGTTCATATAAAATATAAAAGAAAATGAGATTTTCATTTTTTCAGAAAAAAAACTATCTTCTCCCCTTCCTGCTACAATCCATTGATTTAATTATCAAAAAAAGCCCGATTTACTTTTTGCATATTTTAAAAAAATTATGTAATTTTTTCTTCTATGTAATAGCACAGTAGAAAATAAAAATTGTCCTTCCCTAACTTAGCTCCTAATTATCACACGAGTTTTTCATTATGTTTTTGGGTATGACACACCATCCAAATTTTATTTTCTAGAAGGCTAAATTTTTGCAACAGTGTTTAGTTTGTGCAACAAGAAAACTTAATCTTTTTTTTTTTTTTTAAAGTAGGCGGGTCAGGGTGGGCGAGTTTATTCGATTTTTATTGGTTAACCCATGACCCGACCCGCCTACACAACCAACCCACCCAATCCATGTAAAAACAAAAAAAAAAAATCGACCCAACCCGATCGGGTTGGTTCGGGTTCGGTAGAGTTTTGCCCACCCCCAGTAGATGGTATAATTTATTTTGTATATATGTATACATGTTAATGTGTAAATAGGTATATTTAATAATATAAATTTGGATATGTAAATTAGTATATTTACAAGTATAAAGTGAGGATAATTGTTGTTGGTATAAATTAAGGATAGTTTTGAGGTTAAGACAAGGAATCACGCGTGAGATTGAAGGAATGTAGCTATGTTTGGGGTATAGTGCCTAAGGAAATGATTAAAGTTTCGAAGAAGGCATTTAATCAATGGTCAAACCTTAGAAACTAGCATACAGTTATACACACACGAGAACAAAATCCACACCACACCAACCCCCTCACACGTCCAACTCTCTTTTTCTATCTTCTTTTCTCTCTAACACGGAAGACACACACATTAAAGTAGTGTTTTGTTATTTTAAAAGTCATTGGGAGCCTCAATTTAGTCCAAGGGCCAAATTTTTTTCAACTTCTTAACCAATCTTTGTTTTAAATCGGAAATCATGTTTTTGGATCCCATATGAATACGAACATGAATATTAGCACGATACGGGGATTAAAGTTTAATAGGGCTATATGCACATTAATTTTATCACCGAAGTTCAGTAAAGTTCTTGTATCTCTATGTATGTTGTGAATTATCTTTTCTTGATTTTAAACACATTATATAATTTATCCGCATATTTATTGAGTATTATCTCACCACCTCGTTTTACCCTTACAAGAAACTAGCGGTTCAAGGCGGTATAACTTACGGGAAGGATTTAATAAATATGTTCATGGTATATTTTTATTATGTTAAGGATTTAAGTGATGAGCATCGAACTATTTTTTGTTTTATGTCAAAATTTATAGAACCTACGACTTTGTTTTGAAAGATTAGTTTATTATTATTTATTCTAGCCATGCTGGCCACAAAGGAATGAACAGTAAAGTGGGAATACTTTTTTTTTTGTTTGGAAAAATAAGATACTTAGCCTTTATTTGACAACCATTAAAACAAAACTATTTTTTTCTCAAACTCATTTTCAACCACACATTCTCATAATAAAATATTCAGCACATAATCTCAAAACCTTCCCACTTTCTAATCACACATTCTTTAAAAAAAAAAACATTATTTCAAAATTCATTTTAATGATTGTCAAACAACGGCTTAATTAAAAGGGTATTAAGGATATATATATTGGTGTACAGTTATGTATTCTAGGAAACGAATAACAGAATGCATTAATAAATCATTGATTTTAATTTACTTTATATATTAAACATATACGGAAGACAAACCATCATTTTTTCCTATAAATGGTAGCTCGTGGGTATTTTATTAAATGATTGGCTACGCATTATGTGCACAACAAATAAATAGATACCATGACGTACATAATTGAGCAATCAAATACTTTTAACAAGAATTTTGCACTATTGCAAAAAATTTAATAATTATAATCAAAAAGTTAACTGTATTGATCAATCTCTTCTTCACCAATAAATACACTTGCTACTCAAGCACATCCGCCACACCACACGACACACCTCTCTTTCCTTTCACATGCGCGCACACATGCAAATATACCCACTAAAGTACTTTCGGTTTAACAAATCAAGGGCAAAAGTTAAGTTGTTTCAAGGATTTTTCACACATCGTCATAGTTCCAAGCAGGTAAGTTTGTTTAAGTAATTTTGTCTATGGTGTTACTATTATTAGCATAAATTTATGGGTGGGTGGTCCTATATGAATACGTTTACGATAAGAGGATCGAAGTTTATTAACACAATGCACAAAAAATCTCTACCACCTAAGTTCGGTATTTTCCTTGTGCCTTCTTTATGTATGATGCAAATTTATGGTTCATGCTTATTGAGTATATCTCACCCCTTTCCCCCTACAGGAAACTACCAGTTCGAGACAATCAAGTGAGGAGTTGGCTTATGAGCGAGATTCATCCACTTCAAGGAATAATTGTGGAGCATATTTTTTATCTTATGGAATTAAGTGATTATAAACGAACTTATTTTCGTTTTATGTCAAAATTTATTGAACCTACAACTTTTCTTTGAAAAGATTGGTGTATTATTAATAACATTTTTAATCATTAGTCTTTTTACCGCATCGATGATTCCATAGACATTTATCTTTATGTTATTTTGAAATCTTAAGTAATTTTTTAGTGACACTCGGGAACGCATTTTTAATCATTAGTCTTTTTACCGCATCGATGATTCCATAGACATTTATCTTTATGTTATTTTGAAATCTTAAGNGGAGGAAGAATTGATTTTGAATAGTGATATGATGGGAAATGTGTGGTTGAAAAAGAAGAAAAAAGTATTGATGTGATGTAAAATATTATTTTATTGAAGAATGTGTGGTTGAAAAATGAGAATTGATTTACTGTAGAATTGTAAAATTCAAACCAAACAGGCCCTAAGTAATTTTTTAGTGACACTCGGGAACGTCACATTGACCCTTCACCAGTCCCAAAATTGAGCTTAAACTGCCCAAAGAACCCCATAACATCACCCATGACCTCACTGATGTTTAAATTATGTCCAACTTTAAATATATAGAATTATAATTTTCATGAATCCATATTCCACAAATTGCCACCAGGTAGCCCATAAATCCCAAAATTTCCATGTGGACCACAATTATTAGCTCTAGCATATAAGCCACACTACCTCTTAGACTAAGTATTCCCCTCTATAGCTTTGTTTCGAACTAAAACCATTGTCTAAAAAAACATTTGAGGCTTACGCTTCAACTTGGACTTTAGACTTATGCATTGCCTTTTTTGGGCATTTTATTACTGATTCCAAGTCTTTTTAGATATTTTCTTTCTAGCTTACAACAATTCATGGGTTCTTTTATTTTGTCTTTTATGCCTTTGAACTGATAAAGAAGGGAAAGGGATGGAAGTGCAACATTGCAAGTGGAGCATGATAAGGAAGAATAAGAAAAAGCTCAATAGTAATTGAATGATGATCGAATAATCAAATAGATGATTCTCTTAAAGATTGTAGTGATGACATAGGAGACTTCTAGATTGTCTCTACTTCTTGTAGTAGAATACAATTTGTTATTACTAATTTGAGAACCTATTCTTGCTACTATTTTAATGTACTTTATGTTTGTTTGTAATTTAGACTATTAAATGTTGTTAATTTATTTGAGTACGAACTTTTTGGATGGTTCATGGTTTATTTTAACCATGTTTTTTGTGCTTCTATATTGTTTCGAGTATTTTATTGGTTTGTCTTGAGCTTACACCTTATCTCACTGAGATAAAATGCCTCAATACACAATTAAGCCTTTTCAAACATTACGTAAAATAAATACGTTGATTCTATAGTTTGAAACTCAAAATATATGTCCAATACATCTTACTCTTTACCCATATTTTATAAACAAGTAAGATCTGAAAGTTTACATTTAGCAAATATGTATGCTGCTTCCCAACTCTTGAAATTTAAGTGCTTCATATTTAGGACCACCTAAGAGCATTCATATCTACTTTTTCCATATTTTAACACCACAAACTAAAACAAGAAATAACAGAATGTATGCTGCTTCCCAACTCATGAAATTTAAGTGCTTCATATTTAGGACCACCTAAGAGCATTCATATCTACTTTTTCCTTATTTTAACACCACAAAAACTAAAACAAGTAAGAAATAACAGAATATACAATCTCTAGGCTCTAGGAAGTTAACATGATAATTCCTCAAATTAACCCATAGTTAGATAGAGAAAGGAAGTCTGAAGTATCTAACCTTGGATAAATGTGATGCTGCTTGATTTTCTTCGCCTCCATGTTTTTCTTGATTGCTTCCATTTGCAAAATTGGTTCCCTGCATGGCTCCAGGACTTTTATTCTTTGCAGCAGCAACCTGCTTTGCAGCCTCTTGTAGAGCATTCATTGCAACATTATATACATGTATGGATTTTGCACCTTCTTCTACAAATTTTACGGCCTCTTGGCGTAGATTATTATAACGAACGGTTACAGACTCCCTATAATTGCAGGGTAGCTGTGAAGCATGTTCACTCATACCATCTCCACCACCACTTTTCGCGTTTCTTGTCCAACGTTTCAAAACATACTCAGTAGGGAGTGTCAGAACGTTTTTTGCCCTGAATACTGATAGTACGTGTCTGCAAATGATACCTGAAAATTCAAACATCCGACAACTACAGTTAGCTTTCATCTCAAATGCATTGAACTGAACAGTGTGCGCTTTGTGCTCTTCCCCAAATTTGGCTACCCGATATGTTGTGACTGTTCCCGAGCCATCAATTTTAGTTGCAGGATTAGCCAGGGTCTCGACCAGTTCTTCTTGGAATTTCATGAATATCCTCCTTGTGTAGAGGTTAGCAGCTTGTTTTTCCATAGGTGAGGGTGTCTTCAAAACTGGTGCAGTATTAGTTGTATCAAAGTCTGCCTTCAATTCCTTTTCATGCCAGCCTGATATAGCCTGTTCATATTGTTTAAAGAATGACTGTATAGTGGTGGATCCATCTACAAATCCATCAAAGAATGAATTTCTGGCCTCACTATGTTCCACTTCGAACGATTCCCCAAAAAACACATCTCGCATATAGACAGGGACCCACTGTTCACGTGCATTATACATAGCCTGAAGCCATTCATTATCCACAAGGTAGAATCTATCCAGGATGGCTGCCCACTGTGACTCAAACTCCTCAACTGTCTCGACTTCATTGACACATTTTTTAAACTCAATATAAAATGTAGGATTTGTTTGATACACGTGCACCAGTTTCTCCTGTGTTTCTCTAAATATGCCCCATTTACAGAAACGATGGCGAGTTTCTGGCAGAACTTGTGCCACTGCCATCTGAATGAGTTGATCAGGGTCAGTTGTCATGGAGACAGGGCTGCGTCCGGACATTGCTTGGAGCCATGTTTGGAGGAGCCAGATTAATGAGTCATCAGACATATTGAGAAGCAATGCACAACCAAACAGGACAGGCTGAGCATGATGATTTAGACCAGTGAATGTGACAAAAGGTACCTTATGGTGGTCAGTCTTATAAGCTGTATCAACTCTAACAGTGTCCCCAAAGTAGTTGTAGTTCATCCTTGAAGTTGCACTGGCCCAGAAAATATTTCCAATGGATTCTTCGTTATCACCCTGAATTGAGTAAAAGAAAGCTGGATTCTCCGCTTGCATTCGTTTCAGATAGTCCATTATGTATTGACCCCCACCCCCAAGGTTTCTTTGTCGGTTACTGCTGCTATTCATGTGTGTTACTCTTTATCTCCCACAGTGAGCTGCAACACACAGTATACTACTCATTAAGAGTAAGTTCACTTGATTATAATATCATAAACCATTAGTTAACTGATTGTGAATGTGCAAATGGTGAGAAGACTCCGTCAAGGCGTGAATAATAAATGGCGCACTAAATTCATAGAATTTCCCAAATGCTCATGTTGAAGAACTCATATTGCATCAATTATTTCTTCTATACCTTACGATTAATCAGTCATCTTACACAAGCAGACATAAAATGCAGTAAATGTTTGTTTGCTACGGCTTATTTTCAAATCATTGTCCCTCAAACTCATTTTCAAATCATTTTCCCTCAAACTCGTATTCAACCACAAGTTAATCTTTGCTCGTGGATTCATAATTAAACACCCTACTTTTTAACTACGCATCCTCAAAGAAAACATTTTTCACTTCAAATAATCTCTCCAAACAAACACAACATTACATCAAAACGTATAATTTTTAGAAAAAGTAAACAATTAAACTTACACAAAATCTCACTGAAATTCAATTTTTCTCCTTTTTAGATAAATTCCAATTCTAGATTCAAATTGAAGTTAACAAAGCAAGGACTGCTGAGTTCATCCAAAAACCCGAAACTTCCAGCAGCCATTTTTCAATCTAAAAATTGAAATCCAACAGAAAAGGGAAATCGGAGCGTAAAAGAGAGGAACAAAACCGAGGTAAAAATGGTGGCAGGACTACAGGCAGGCGGCAGCTACTGACCGGTCGGACGGTGGAGCTTGAGAGTCGACATTTGATGAATTTTATTTATTATTGTTGTGTTCAATTGTTTTATGTCCATCACGGAAAGGTGGAAATGGCCGGTTGAACTTTAAGGGTCCGTTTCACTGCAAAGTAGAGAAATGGGTGGAGGGGAATTTAGAGGCCACACCCGTGGAAATTGGCTCGGGATCGTGGGTCGACTTGTGATCCGAGTGGACGGGTCCCGGGTTAAGAAGGTATGACCCGCTAGCTTCGTGGGGTGCACCTTCACAGACCGTGATTAATAGTGATCCGTGAAAATAAAAAATAAAAAAAAATTAAATATTATAATTAAGTAGGTGTCAACCTAATTAAGATGTACTTAAACTATAAATTATAGTAAAAGTATGTTATATTATAAATATTTGATAATAGTAATTAGAAATGCATTTAGTTGTTATTTGTTTAAGTTAAATTTAACTTTTCAACGTTATAAATAATTCATGTAACATTAAATTTAAATTTTATGTAAACATTTCTTAGTATAAATATGAATTTATCATTTTGTTCAATTCTTAGTTTACATTTAAAAAAAAATTAATATATAAATATGAAAAATTCTATATTCTTATAATTTTATTTATACAATTATACGGGCCAAATCGTGACCTGTGACCAGCATGGGCTCGATCCGGATGGGTCAGCAGGCGGGCTTGGGTTGTAGTCCAAAATTGTAGGCCGACTCGTAACCGGCCTGTAACCCGTAGCGGGCGGATTTTTTTCACACGGGCCGTTACCGAGCTCATATGTTGACGGTCAACCCGACCCGAACTACCCGGATTGACACCTCAAGGGGAATTGAATTGCGAACAAATTCTTTTAGCGTTCGTTTGATAGCCCAGAAAATGGGTGGAAAAGGAAAATATTTTTTAACTTTAGTCAATTAAGGGTGGTTGATAGCACAAATTTTTCTGACAAAATGTTTTTCACATTTTTCTAGGTACAATTCTTTGATGCACAAAAACTTGGTTTTGTTTTCCCACCTATTTGGTGGGAAAACATTTTTCACCCTTTTTTTTTTTGCTTTTTTTTATTTGTAATGTGAACAAATTCTAGATACAATGGTAAAAAAAAATTCACTTTTATTGACAACTTCCATACAAAACAAAGTCAAACGAATGATATTCGGTATGGTAAATTTTTTTTTTACAATTGGAACAAATTTTAGACCAAATGGTATAATAAATTATCACTTTAATGGACACCAAACTTTCAACATTTTCCATGGAAAATTATATCAATCAAACACAAGTAATTACAATTCTCAGTAAAACATTTTCTAAGAAAATCAATTCCCTATAAAATATTTTCTTTCCACCCATTTTTCACCATTGCAATATAGAAAATTGTAATTAATTGTGTTAAATGGTATAATTTTTTACTTGAAAAATATTGAAAGTTTGGTGTCCATTTGATTTTGTTTATTAAAGTGATAAATTTTTCTACCATTGGGTCTAAAATTTGTTCCAATTGCCCAAAAAAATTGAAAAAAAAAATTACTCTGTCGAATACAAATTCGTTTGACTTAGTTTTGCATGAAAATTGTCAATAAAAATGAAAAAAAAAAAATTTACCATTGTATCAAGAATTTTTTCTAATTATCACAAAAAAAAAAAAAAAAATTGGAAAACCAATTCCCACCAAAACGGTGGGAAATGGGTTTCCACAAAATCAAAGAAATTGTAAGCATGTGAGGTAAAGTAAGAAAATTTATTTTAAGGAAAATTTTGTCTATCAAACAAAGCAAAAGATAGAAAATGAAAAATTAATTCCATTTTCCATGGAACATCTATACTATCAAACACAGCCTAAGAAAAAAAAAAAGAAATTTAAGAGCAAAATCTAAAAATACCCTGTTTTCTCACTCGCACACAACCGAAAACAGAGAAAAAAAAATATCAGTCGAGACCCTGTTGATCAAACCACAGTTCACAGTCGGCAACCCAACCACCAAGAAGAAGTCACCAGTGAAGTGATCTTTAAAAATGTTAGGTCCCATTCTCTTTATTATTTTCGAGTTGTTTTCTATTTTCGATTTTTCAAAACAACGAAAATGTGTTCTCTTTCCCATTTTCGAAAATAAATTTTTGAAAACAAAAAAAAAAAAATCTCTGCTGGAAACACAAAACGTCTTTTTCAACTTTTTGAGTGTTTTCTTCCCAAAACACGCTAAAAATTGAAAACGCTTAAAACGCCTCTTTTTCCATTTCCCTAAAATTCTTCGTTGAGCTACTGATCAGCTTAGCCTCAAAAGTTCTTGTAGATCCCATGGTTGCAATCCCAATCTCTTCAATTGACACACTATCGATTTTTCTTCAATAAATTCCGGCTTGATCTACTACAGATTTCGTGTTCTTCAAGCCGTGTTTGAGGTATGCCCATCAATACTATTTATTTTTTGGTTTAAATAGATGAATCTGAAGTTTTGGGTAAAGGGATTTGATTTAGTTTTAGCTTCGGGTCGATTTTCTGGTACTTTTCTATGATAATATAGTTCTTATTTTGAAATTTGGCTCCCGACTTTTGTACCCATTTTCTTTTTATGAAGTTTTCAATTATTCATGATAAAGTTTGTTTATGTTCCTTGTGTTTTTTGCACAACCAATTCTGTTAATGTTGATAATAAATGGATTCCGATTTTTGATTATGAACTTAAGAACGGGGAAAAAGTATACAATATACCCTGTATATTTTGTTCCGTTGTTGGCTAGAATTGGAAGTGAACTCAGCAAGCATGAGATGTATACTAGTGAAATGGGAAAAGCCATATGAAAAGATTTTTACGAGAACACATCGATACTACATTTTGCATTTGATTTGATTTTGTTTATTTTTACGATGTACAATAGAATGCTGATTGAGATTTTGATTTTTTAAATTGTGGACTTAGGTTTATATAGTCTTTTTGATCAATCCGTTTGGAGATCACTTACTGAATTTAGCAGCTTTAGTTTAATGGGTTCCTTTTAAAATTGAAATATTAACACTTTCTGATTATAAAAACTTAATCTTTTAGATTTAGCTACATTGAGGTGTGATAAAAATTGTGATTTTTTATTGGTTCTACGTTTTACATGAGAACACATCGTTACTGCATTTTGCAATTGATTTTATTTTATTTATTTTCACGCTATACAATAAAATACTGATTGAGGTTTTGAATTTTTTTAATGGTGGGATTAGGTTTATTTAGTCTTCTTGATCAATGGACCAGAGGATTGATTATGAGAAAAGATTGCACACTATATCAGATTATTCTGGAAATGAAGGGATGAAAAGAAGGAACCCAAATGATGAAAAAGAACCAAATAGCATTGGACCAGACGATACAGTTTACCGTTATTTGTCTCCATGAGAAAAATTGGGAGCATTATTGGAATTGGTGGGGATATTGCTAAGCAGTTCAGAGCATAAACCCATGCAAGGATTAGGATTAGCGAGACTATCCCGGGGTGTGAAGAACGTGTAGTCACCATTTATAGCACAAGTGGTGAAACAAATAGTAATGGGGAGGACCTAGTTTCACCTGCACAAGATGCCCTTTTTCGAGTACACGACAGGGTGGTCACTGAGGAGTCCCCTGTGAATGGTGCATTTGAGGAGCCTCTGCAAGTCACTGTTCCCTTGTTTGTGCCATCTGATCAGATATGTTGTGTGATTGGGAAAGGATGACAAATAATCCAGAACATACGCAATGAAACTGGTACTCAGATCAGAATTTTGGGTAGCAAGCATTTCCCACATTGTGCTCTGAGTTCTGATGAACTTATCCAGGTAGTGAACCATTTTTAACTGGTATTCTTATTTTCTTTTACTCATTTTCCACCCACTATTTTAATTTACTTGTTGCTTGCAATGACTTTTTTTGAAATGGATGCTAAGAGTTGTATCTTCAGTATTATGGCTTATCTGGTGGGATCTTGAGAGTAAGCATGCATGATAGTTTCAGACCTTTTAGAATTAATAAGATGGTTTGTTTTGCAATAGCTTGAATTCAAAGGTGTTCCAATTGGAGAAACTGCAGCTCTGAATGGTCGAATACTGTAGGTGGTTCTGGGGATTTATTCGGTATGCCACAGCCTATGGAATGCTTGCATGAGACCCAAATTCCTCCATTCTTGTCCAAGAGTTTCGATTTGGTGGATGATCCTTCATTGGATTCTATAATTTCTTGGGGAGCAAAGGCCGACAACTTTGATGTGTGGGATCTTGTGGAATTTGCTAGGATTATTTTGCCAAGGAATTTCAAGCACAACAATTTTTCAAGTTTTGTTCGGCAACTTAATACATATGTGGGTATCCATTTAATTTAACTCTGCGATGTTCATGTTCTTGTAATTGTATTTAGTTTGATGTAAATGAAGCCGTAGAGCATTTTTAGTGCTGGTGGATCATAGGCTTTTTGTACTGAAATATGGAATGATGTAATTTTTTATTTCATACATTTTATTGCTTTGAGCAATTTTATTGTTGGATGAAATTTTTGTATCAAGATTTTGTGTAATCTTGGTGATATTTTGGGATAGTTAATAGTGATGTGATCATATTAGTATATAGATATTAGTATATAGAGTGTCATCGTTCATCAATCCAACCTGTAGATGGTGCTGAGATGCTACAATTTTCTCCTTTGAAAATAAGAACTCAAATCTCCCTTGACTGGCTGCTGAAATTTGGAGGTTCATCTATTCATGGTTAGTATTTAAAGCTCTGGTGGACATTTTATATAGTCTTTTTGATCAATCTGTTTGGAGATCACTTACTGAATTTAGCAGCTTTAGTTTAATGGGTTCCTTTTAAAATTGAAATATTTCTCATTATAAAAACTGAATCTTTTAGATTTAGCTACATTGAGGTGTGATAAAAATTGTGATTTTTTATTGGTTCTGCGTTTTACATGAGAACGCATCGTTACTGCATTTTGCAATTGATTTTATTTTATTTATTTTCACGTTGTACAATAAAATGCTGATTGAGGTTTTGATTTTTTTTTTTTTTTTAATGGTAGGATTAGGTTTATTTAGTCTTCTTGATCAATGGACCAGAGGATTGATTATGAGAAAAGATTGCACACTGTATCATATTATTCTGAAAATGAAGGGATGAAAAGAAGGAACCCAAATGATGAAAAAAAAAACCAAATGGCATATGACCAGACGATACAGTTTACTGTTATTTGTCTCCATTGAGAAAAACTGTGAGCATTATTGGAATTGGTGGGGATATTGCTAAGCAGTTGAGAGCAGAAACCCATGCAAGGATTAGGCTTAGCGAGACTATCCCGGGGTGTGATGAACGTGTAGTCACCATTTATAGCACAAGTGGTAAAACAAGTAGTTATGGGGAGGACCTAGTTTCACCTGCACAAGATGTCCTTTTTCAGGTGCACGCCAAGGTGGTCACTGAGGAGTCACCTGTGAATGGTGCATTTGAGGAGCCTCTGCAAGTTACTGTTCGCTTGTTTGTGCCATCTGATCAGATAGGTTGTGTGATTGGGAAAGGAGGACAAATAATCCAGAACATATGCAACGAAACTGGTACTCAGAGCAGAATTTTGGGTAGCGAGCATTTGCCACATTGTGCTCTGAGTTCTGATGAACTATCCAGGTAGTGAACCATTTTTAACTGGTATTCTTATTTTCTTTTACTCATTTTCCACCCACTATTTTAATTTACTTGTTACTTGCAACGACTTTTTTTTTTAAATGGATGTCAAGAGTTGTATTTTCAGTATTATGGTTTATCTGGTGGGATCTCGAGAATAAGCATGCAGGATAGTTTCAGACCTTTTAGAATTAATAAGATGGTTTGTTTTGCAGTAGCTTGAATTCAAAGGCATTTCAATTGGAGAAACTGCAGCTCCGAATGGTCGAATACTGTAGGTGGTTCTGGGGATTTATTCGGTATGCCACAGCCTATGGAATGCTTGCATGAGACCCAAATTCCTCCATTCTTGTCCAAGAGTTTCGATTTGGTGGATGATCCTTCATTGGATTCTATAATTTCTTGGGGAGCAAAGGGCGACAACTTTGATGTGTGGGATCTTGTGGAATTTGCTAGGATTATTTTGCCAAGGAATTTCAAGCACAACAATTTTTCAAGTTTTGTTCGGTAACTTAATACATATGTGGGTATCCGTTTAATTTAACTATGGGATGTTCATGTTCTTGTAATTGTATTTAGCTTGATGTAAATGAAGCCGTAGAGCATTTTTAGTGCTGGTGGATCACAGGCTTTTTGTACTGAAATATGGAATGATGTAATTTTGTATTTCATTCATTTTATTTCTTTGAGCAATTTTAATGTTGGATGAACTTTTTTGTATCAAGATTTTGTGATATTTTGGGATAATTATAGTGATGTGATCATATTAGTATATAGTGTGTCATCGTTCATCAATCCAACCTGTAGATAGTGCTGAGAGCTATAATTTTCTCCTTTGAAAATAAGAACTCAAATCTCCCTTGACTGGTTGCTGAAATTTGGAGGTTCATCTATTCACAGGTAGTATTTAAAGCTCTGGTGGACATTTCCTGAGTTTTATGCATCTAATTACTTTCTTTGGGATTGATAAAGTATTGGAATGATTTGTGTATGTTTAGCACAATGCAACTCCTTATACTCGTGGAAATTGACCGTGTGGATTTTGACTTCTGAGTAGTTATTTTCTTAGGACAAAAACTCTTCTTTATTCATGGTGAATTTTGTTTGATGAACATTAATTTGTGTTTGATTTTTGGGTACTTGTATACTATCATTTCGTAACATTAATTAGTGCTCCCATTTTTTGCAACTTGATTATGTTTGGTTGTGACTTGATACTAATTAATTCTTGTTACAAGTTATGTACAACGACTTGTCAAATTTAATTTAGGTTGTGTTTTTTATATTTGAAAAAAAATATTTCAAAATTCACCAACTTCAAAATTTATATGTTATTTAATATTAAAATTACACTATTAAAATTTATTGAATAATCAGATTTCTCGAATAAAAAATTATAAAAAAAAATCTTCTCAAAATTTCAAAGTAAACGCGTTTTCCATTTTTATGTTTTGAGAAATAGTTTTTCAGAATAACAAAAAGAACACATTTTCAACAATTTCAAAACAGACACTCAAAATACAAAACACAAAATGAATTCAAAACTCAAAACTGAAATACAAAGAGAACGGCCCCTTATTTTTTTATTTGATTTTGATTTTGATTTTGATTTTTATAGAATGGTATAGTTTGAATTTAACATTAAAAATAACTTATTTGTTGATTATTTGGTAGATGTTGAGCAATAGTAGTGATTTTGGGAGCAAGAATTGTGTTTTATGGCAGTCGAATTAACAGTCCGACGACTATTTTAACAAGTGGTAATTACACCAAACCAGACCTTTTCTTTTGCATTTTAAAAAATCAGGTTTACACTTTATTTAATCAAAAATCAGGTTTTAATTTTACAATTAATATTAATAATAATATTTTTAAATTAAATTAAATATATACCCACCCTACTACCTACCTCCCACAACTTTATATATAAAACCCTAACCAAACCCTAATTCATTTCAATTTATCATTTCATCTCTTCCATCTCCCCCCGCCGCCGCCGCCGCCACCGGCCACCACCGCCTCTCTCCTCTCCTTCTCCCTCCCCC